>PVJC01055407.1:0-10192 GCA_004026665.1 Murina feae
GCTGAGGGACTCCCTCCACCCCGAGTGCACAAATTTTTGTGCACCGGGCCCCTAGTTTCTATTATAAAGTCAACACATGCTTACTGCAAAAATATTCAGAAAATATATGAAAGTATAAAAGAAGTAGAAAAAACTGTAGGAAAATGACCTACAGTTCCATGCACTAGCATATTCTGTCCTTCCAACTTCACACTAGCCTCAGTTATATGATGCATAGACACAAGCACACGTGCACACATTTACACACCAACACGACCCTCTTACATTTTTTAACCCGTGTTTTACTTAACAATATTGGCTATACACCTTCTCATGTCAATAAAGGTATATTTTTGTATCTATAAACATAGACACCTTCTTTCATCATCATCCTGATATCTTATTGTGTATCAAACAATGTATACTAGGTTGTGTGAACACTTCTCATCTTCTTTTCATATTATATTGTGTTTGCCTCTGCTAGTCTCCTTGCCTCAGTGCGAGCAGATGCTTCATTTATCCCTGCCTCCTCCTCACGTCCTGAGCCCAGTGCCTGACATAATGGATTCCCCACATTTCCTGTTGTGTGAATGAGTGAATAAGCAAATGAATGAGTGACTACTCAATCCATCAAAGCCCATGTTACTGAGCACGCTGAGACTCGGTCATCATGTGCCTCTGGGAGGACCGTGCGTTTCTCTGTGGTTAGTTGTCCATCTGGAAGCTGAGAGTAATAAATGCCACATCACAGGAAGTTTAAAAGGATGAAAGAGATAATATTTATAAAATACTTAACTTCTTTAGAAGGAAAATCTCCGCCAAGCCCAATGTGTATACTATTATCATTGATTCTTCCCAAACCCATCAGTCACACAGAGGATTCTCTGGCTCACATTTTCTCTCAGCAGCTGTGTTTCTAACAGTTCCTTCCATTAAAGTATTGCAGGAAGTGAGGACGGATACTATCCTGTGTGAGCGTCACACCTTCTTTAAAATCGCAGAGTGTTCTGCACTAATTAAAAAGGTGGTATTTTTTAATCCTCCCAACATCTCACTGAGATAAGGGAGGGAAGCTATTATTACCCTAATTCTGCAGCTAGGGAAGCCGACAGAGACACTCACTCACTCAGCATTAGATGGAAGGTGATAATAGAGGCAGAACTTGAATTTAAATTAATTGTTTTATCCCTTTAAGCTGATGAGCTCAAAATAAAATCACAACTTAAAGCGTGATAAACTTTTTCGAGTATGTGGAAGAAGAAAACTTTTTCTTTAAAATGACGTTTTAAAAATAAAATATTGAGTATGAAGGTGTTCTGACAGTAATTTGTATCAATTAAATGGTCAGATTATATGCCTTGTTAAAAAGCATGTGGAGCCCTGGCCGGTTTGGCTCAGTGGATAGAGCCTCGGCCTGCGACTCAAGGGTCCCAGGTTCAATTCTGGTCAAGGGCATGTACCTTGTCTGTGGGCACATCCCCAGTGAGGGGTGTGCAGGAGGCGGCTGATCGATGTTTTTCTCTCATCGATATTTCTAATTCTCTATCCCTCCCCCTTCCTCTCTGTAAAAAATCAATAAAATATATTTTAAAAAGAAAGCATGTGGAGGAAGGTGAAGGGGGCTGGCAACCCCTTACATTTGGGGTTTTAAGTTTGCATTGAAATCTCAAAATGAGCATGGTGTTTGTGATTCGTACAGAAGACTACAATCCCATGCGTTTGGAATGCTGAAATTGAAGCACTCTTCTACTACATGAACAAATAATTTTGCCTCATTTTTCCTCAGTGATGAAAACAAATTGCCTGATAAAAAAGACTAATAAAGGATGGCCTGTTTCTCTGTTAGTTATATAAATATTTATTAAGTACTGACAGTGGGCCAGACACTCTGGATGTTGGAGATACTGAGGTGAATCAGAACAGCAGAGTTCCTGCGCGCATGGAGATACATTGCAGTCGGGGTAACAATGTCCCAGCAAATAGGATAATTAAAAGTAATCTAAAATTCCTACAGTGATGACCACATGAAGGAAATAGCAGGGTGAAGTTTAGAGAGTGATGGGAGAAGGGCTGGTTCTCTGAGGAAACACCGGAATCCTAGGGACTAGAAGCTACTATCCAAGGTCTGGGAAGAATATTCCAAGCAGAGGGAACAAAAATATAAGGGCCCTATTTAACCTGCCTGAAGGGCTTTCCTTTTTCCCATGCATCTTTCAACGTCTTTCATCTTTCAACCCCACATGGAATAGTTAATCTTCTCCCCTTCTTGGTGCTCCTTCGGCACATCTGTTTTTTCCTTCATTTCTGCTATTCTTGGGTTACTGAATGTGCTAACAGGTCTGCTCTGCTCTGCGCTGGGAGCTCCTCCAGCGCTGGGCCGCTGAGCATGCTCCTTGTGTCCATGGCACCTAGCAGGGAGCCTGACAAAGGAGACTGCACAGTATTTACTGCTCAGTAAAGCCTGCATCAAACACTCAGGACACAGACTGAGATTTGGGCCCCAGCCTTCTACATCCTTGCTGATTCTGAAACCATTATGTGCTGCCTAAAAGGCTTGGTAAGCAATTACCCGTCTGGCTGCCGGAGTCAAGCATTCCGGCGCTTCAGCCGTTCTTATCTTGTTTTATTTGCCCAGTTTCTATTTGGCACTAACTTGAGGACGGGACACAGGCAACACCTTACCAAAACAATGATTTCTTCCTGAAACGTCACTGATTTCTGGAACACGCTCTTGGCACCATGTGGAGACATTCAGCCCGGGAGGTAGATAAATTATGTTTTATGCTCTCAGGACACATCCCTCCCCTTCTGGGTCCCAGACACCTAAAGAATACGGGAACTAAAGCACAGCTTTCTCTTTCTGTGCCAAACACCAGTTGTTGAACCACAAAGTCAGCCAATTCCCCCGTAAGGCTGTTTCCAATTTCTGCATCTTTTTACCGTTCTGGTTTTGTTTGGAGAGTAAAGAACGTTGCTAAATATTTTGAACCCCAGGGTCCTTTGTGGCATTCTTGGGTCTTCTCTCCTTTCACTGAAACATAAAACAACCCACAATTGTTTGCTTGTATAACCCTTTCTCTTTTATATACAAGCGGTGGGTTGGGGTATAACTCAACAAATCAGTCCTTCCCCAGCTTCTGTCACATTCTTTCTGACGCGAAAGGATTCGAATCGCCTTAAGAAACATGTCTTTAGAAAACGAAGTCAACGCAGATGGGTTATCTCAAAGACAGAACATGTGAGAAAAGGGTCTGGCCTCATGTTCAAGTTAGACAAGGTGCAATTAGGAGAGCACCCATTTGCCTCCCACGGCCCTAATCAGGTATTCCTGGGACATGATAATTAAGGCATGGCTCCGAGGCACTACGGTGTGACTCTCACAAATGGGCCCACTTGTTTTGCCTACATCCTATCCCAACGACTCTTTGATCCCACCTGCAGCCTACACCTGCTCTGCTCCGGCTCGGCGGCCTCCTGGGTGGTTGTGGAGCCTTCTCTCCCCGCCCCGCCCGCCCCCACCTTGTGCCCGGGGAACACACACACCTGCTGCCCTAGCCCATGTCCCCAGCTTTGATCCCCAGGCATCGTGGAAGCCATCGGCTGTGGCAGAGTTCTCGTTAGGCCTCATTGCCTTGGAATGCAAGTCTCAAGGGTTCTGACCCTGGAAATTTGATAAGGAGGCACGTTCCAGGAGGGTAGGCTGGCATGTCGAGATGCTTCAAAGATGCCATTCCAAAACACAGCGAGCTTTCTCCGCCTCCTGAGCGCCCCATCAAAACATTTCGTAGATCAGGGCTGTTCTTAGGCAGTGGGTGAGTATGGCGGTAACATAAAAGCCCTTCACAATTTGTTCTTTTAGGAGATTAGTCAGTAGTGACAGGTAGCCCATAGCTCTAGAGGCGGAAGAATTTTCCAGAAGATAGTGTGAGATCATTCTCACTCCCCTATTCATTGCTACCTGGATGCCACGGAGCTTTGCAAAGACAGGCCCTGTGCGAGTCCCCTCAGGGTTCTGAATCAGTAGCCTGCGTTCCTCTCTACAAGCAGGTGGGGAATCTATATAAAAGTGTGGCTACAGGCGTTGCAAGGGGCTAGGAACATTTTCACAGTAAGAAAGACAACACAGCCGACCCTTATTTAAACTGACTCTCTCACAGCCTAGAAGGCAAAGGCTTAAAAAAAATTTTTTTTTTCAAACGGGCCACCTAAACTGTAAGAGCCGTTTGCCAAAAGCCACATCTGACTCGAATAAGCAAATCTGTTGTATATAGCCTGTGCATGTAAAACAAAGTCCAAATGCAAGTATGCATGCTTTCATGTTATTCAACTGTAGCAATCCGTATCTTATGTGTGTGTGTGTTTTATGTCTATTATGTTATGTCGTCTGAAATGATTACATTGCTTTTATTTAATAAAGTGTTTTAAAGTTGTTTTAAGTCTCTGAATGGAGAAGGGGGGAAAAAAAGCTAAATTCTTATTTGCTGCATCTCAGCTTTTATGTTGGAAGCACTGCATGTTGAAGTTCTTAGTCTAAACAATTTATAGTTTTCCGGATTAAGATCATGTGGGAGAAAGATGAAAATCTTAAAAGCAACATTACATAAACGCTCCTGCTACTCTCAAGTAAATTAGATATTTGTGGACTCTAACTGCTGGGTACAATGGGAATTTTCTGAAGTGGGAAGACGGTGAGAATCTTCTGGAGAGTTACTGGAGGCAAGAAGATTAAATTTGCTCCCTAAACCTGAACGCCCATGAAGGCCAATGTGCCCTGCACTGAAGCAAGAAGTGAACACAGCGCTTTTAAGTTGTTGGAGGGAAAAACAAACTCATTTACTGTCCATCTGCTGATAGGAATGGTAGGAAGGGACTGGGTTGCTGACAGAGCAAGTTCCCCATGATTCGACTATTATTTCAGGTTTCTATCTTTTCCTCTTTGGTAGGAAGATATTAAAAATAAGTCTCTGGCAAAAAGTACAGAAAAACACAGAGTCTCTGAAACTGCAATGAGTACAAATTCCTGGCCAACAATCTTAATTTCTGGTGTGTGTCATCAATGAAAGGCTTGCAGAATTCGCTCCCTTCAAGCACCAGAAAACACCGGCTGTTGTAAAAGCTTTGGGGACTACCTGAGAACCCTAGTAACCAACAAATCCTTAAGAGATGTATTGTGTGCTCTATGATGTAAGAGGTCCACATGAATCTTGAATACTGGGGATTTTTGACACATAGGAACTACTCCTTTGCATGTACAGAAGCTGCTTAAATGAAACAAAAATATTTATAATATATGATAGTTTTCACATTTATTTCTGATTACGGGATTTACAGGTTACAATACACCAGCGCCTTAGCTCAAAACGCTGTTTATTTCCCATCTCCTACATGTCACATCTGGCCAGCAAGTGTTCACTTCCACACAGATAAGTTAATGACTAAGAACAAAAAGGTAGATATCATTAATTTTGAGCATAACAAAACAAAGAAAAACCCACGATGAACTTTTCCCCCCATCAAAACATTTCATAGTACCGTGATTTATTTGAGGAGCTGGGGGGATGGTAACATAAAAACACATGGAATTCAAATACTTTAATTTACTGAGGTTTAACCCCAGCATAGTCATTCTTACTTAATGTAGTGATAGAAAAAATACTCATTATGTTTCTGTTGTGTAACCTGCCTTAGGATTCAGCCCAGGTATCCTCCTCCCCCTCCTTCTACTCTGACCCTTTCCTTCCTCCTCAAAACCCCTTTCCTAACCCTCCCCCCTTGGCCTGGAAGCCACTCTGTGCTTGCCTGATGTGTTGGCCTTGACACTCAGCACACGCTATTGAGTTGTAATTGCCAGTTTACATTTTTGAGTCCTGTGCTGTATTAAAAACCCTGTGGGCAAGCAGTAGGGATTTTATTCTTTGTATCACCAACATTTATCACTGGCCTGAGACATAGTAGGTACTCAGGAAACACTTGCTGAATAAATACAGGACATTTACATAGAAATATTTACAGAGAGATATGTATTTCATCTTTTCCTCATTCCAAAATTTGTGATTTTGATAGTTGAGCATATATAATTTTACCATACATTGACTTTTTCCTTCTCTTTTAAGGTAAGAAATAGGGTTTTTAGGAAAAGCAAAGTCAATTTTGAACTTGCTTACATGCTTCGTCTACCTGGGAGGGAATAGAATGTCCTCAAGAATCACAACTTCATGTGACTTGAGCAGGCTCTCCACAGTTGACACGGGAGTAGAAAGTAAGATTCCATACTCAGTGACTATTTAGGAGCTTGGGCTGTGGACTCTGAATGTTTGGGCTGAAACACTGCTTCTGTTCTTTTCTAAGGACAGCACCCAAGTCTCTAATTTATCCAATGGGACTAATAATGCTACTAACTCACAGGGCTGCTGTGAAACCTAAGTGTGTTAGTCCACAGGAAGCACTTGGGTGCGTGATGCATAGTGATCACGCAGCAAAGGTTAGATGTCATCATCCTCACCACCATCACTTTGTCAAATAGTAAGTCACTAATCACGATGTCCTTTGGTCATGCTCGTCTGTGAGGGTGCAACGTGGCTTGGTGCTGCGGTATCTTCTCCCTGTCCTAGCCCAGTCCACCGTGGACAGTATGCAGTCACTCTGACTGCCCGCCTGCTCCCAGCCTTCACTGCTGCTTTTGTAGCATGACGCTGGGTGTGTAAACTTTCTGAGTGGTGCTGGGGAAAGGTAGATGGAAAGGGGCTGATATTAAGTAAGGTCTCTCTCTCTCTCTCTCTCTCTCTCACTTTTTAAAAATATATACTTTATTGATTTTTTTACAGAGAGGAAAGGAGAGGGATAGAGAGTTAGAAACATCAATGAGAGAGAAACATCGATCAGCTGCCTCCTGCACACCTCCCACTGGGTATGTGCCCGCAGCCAAGGTACATGCCCTTGACCGGAATCAAATCTGGGAGCCTTGAGTCTGCAGGTTGATGCTCTATCCACTGAGCCAAACCTGTTAGGGCTTTCTCTCTCACTTTTTTTTTTTTGTGTGTGTGTGTGTTCAGATTTTCTATTCTTTTTTTAATCCTTGCTTAAGGATTTTTTCCTCCCAGTGATTTTTTTAGAGAGAATAAAAGGGAGGGAAGAGGGGGGATGAGAGAGAGAGAGAAATATCAATGTGAAAGAGACATATAGCTTGGTTGCTTCCCACATGCAACCGGGGTCAGGATCAAACCTGCAACCTAAGTATGTGCCTTTGACAAGGGATCAAACTGTTGACTCTTGTCCACAGGCTGATGCTCTAAGTACTGAGATGAGCCAGCTTAGACTGTTCAGATTTTCCCTGGGGTATCTCTTTTTGGCTTCATAGGTAAACACAAATTCTTACTTTGCCCAGAAGCAAGTACAAAGCTCATCAACCTAAAGGAAGAGAAAAAGCTAGGTTTGTGTTATTGAGTTTTTCATCCACAAACACATAACCAGCCTAGAGAACTTCTTGCAAAATTTGCAGAATGAAATTGACACAGATTTCTTGTAACATTTTCTCAAAGGTCTATTAATGGGACTAAGTCCTTCTCATGAAGGAAATTCCCACAAGGGATTTTAGATGACACTCTCTAATGAACCACATTTTTTTTTTTTTTACACAGAAGGCTAACCCTCTAACATGCTCCCCACAGGAGATCTCTGTGTATTGTAGAATTATTAATTGCTGCACCCATGTATAGGCAAAGAGAAAAATAGGACCAAGATTTATTTGAAGAGGCTTATTTTTAACAAATTTCCACAATAACATACGTTTAGAAAAAATTGTGTTTTAATCTTGATTGTAAAAAAACAACTTTGGCTTAAAATTTAGAGAAGAAAACAACCTAATTCCAATAAAATAATGCTCTGGAGATTATTTTTTAAAGAGATTTTAAAATGCCCCACTACTAAAACATCTTTTATAAAGGTGTATCTTATTAGTCTCATAAAACCACAAGCTCTGCTCTGTGGCATAGTCTAACAATAGAGATAGAGATATCGCTTTAAAAAAATTATTGATTTCAGAAAGAAAGAGAGAGGGAGAGAGAGAAAGAGAGAGACAGAAACATCAATGGTGAGAGAGAATCATTGATTGGCTGCCTCCTGCATGCACCCTGCCCCCAACACACACACACTGGGGATTGATCCTGCAACCCAGGCATGTGCCCTTGACTGGAATCGAACCTAGGACCCTTCAATCTGCAGGTCAACGCTCTATCCACTGAGTCAAACCGGCTAGGGCAAGATAGCACATGAAAAAAATTTTTTTTCCTTAGAACCAAGAAGCAAGCAAGCAAGCAAAGTTGTTGAAATTAACTTTGCTCAGAAACTTTCATCTGGAAGTTAAGTAGTGAACGAGAATGTCACAAATTCTGAAAGTCCATCCCACCTTAACTATAAGCTAAAGCTGGGATGTTAGTGGTGAGACTGCTGAGTGGCAAGGCAGGCAGTCTGGAAGGGATAGGCTAATCTAGAGCTATAGGTTGTCCCTGAGAAGAGCCAATGTAGACTCCATCTATATTAGGTCTGATTGTAAAGAAGATCCAGCAATGTGTGAAAGGAAAAGCAGTTGGATTTTTGGTTAGGCATAGCAGAGTGTTGGGTCCAAAAGCCTGCTGGGTTTGAAGCCAGACTCTAACCAGCAGCATATGGTCCAGAGAACTAGGGGCTGAGGGATACGGAGCAGACAGCATTTACCACCAAGTGATGGGAAACTGATTGGAAACTTGCAATACACTCAGCAGACCCATGTGGCCTGGACAAATTCCTTAGTGTCAGAGAAGGGGGTAGGATTTGAAAAGAAGCCCTAAGCTCATGGTACTTTCTTTTTCAAGTATTAAGTTAATCTTTCAGCATGTATTTGGGTGCCTGCCATATGCCAGGCACTGTACTAGGCACTGAGGGTATGAAAATGATCACTATAGACACAGAGTTCATAGTCTTGTGGAGGAGTAACATGCGACATACCCCATTAATGTGTAGTTACAAATTCTGACAAGTGCTCTGAAAGTAAATGATAAGGAAGACTACAAGAGTATAACAGGACAATCTAGACCAGGGAAGTTCCTTAGAAGGTAATGATGTTTGAGTTGAAGGATTCCAAGGAAAAACGCTGGCATGGAGGTGGGATGAGAGTCCAAATCATGAGGGGGTGTGTAGGCAAACTTGAGATTTTATCCTACATCAGTGGAAGCCATGCAGGTGTTTTAAGGAGGATATTGATATGAATAGGTTAAGTGGCAACATGGGGAATGGACTACAGAGCATCCAAAGTACAATTGTCTAGAAAAAGCTCAGAGCCATCTGATCAAGTATAGGCAGTGGAGATGGCATACCATGGACAGAAATGGAGATCTCTTTGAGGGGTAAAAGTTTTAGTACCTGTACATCATATGTTACTCTACAAGAAATTGTAAGGCAAAGGGAAATACTGAGAAGGATGTAGGTTTGGGGTCTGCATACCTGGATGGATGGCCATGTCAGTAGATGAGAACTTTTGGAGAAGGACCAGGTCTGTGGGAAAGATTTGGGAGTTGGGGGTTTGAAATGTCTTCCAGACATGTGAGTAGTGAATGGTCCAGTAACACTCTGAGGTAAGAGTGGGATGGAGATAAAAATCTGGGACTTGTTGGTGTCTAAATCACAGATGAAGGTGACCTTCCATTGGGAGAGCATACAATAAGAAGGGCAGAGGACTGGGACCAAGTATTCAACTGTGTTGAAGACAATAAACTGGCAAAGGAAACTAAGAATTGTCAGAGAAGAAAGAAATGATCCAGGAGAAGGTTACAGGTAAACAAACTGAAACCTCAAAAGGGCCAATTCAGTTTAGTAACAGGAAGATTGTTAGTCAATTCAGTGAAAACAACACATTCTAGGACTTAAAACAACCTAAATCACTGTTATGTTGGGATTTTTAATCAATCAAGTGGGCAGGTAGAAAACCAGTGTAGTGATCCTGAGTGGCACTGGAGATGATAGAGTATGGTGAAATGTAAAGTCAAAAGGAAATGGGGAGAGATTACCTGGGAAATGTATAGGCATACCAGAGACCCGATGCATGAAATTCATGCAAGAGTAAGTCTTTGCAGCTACAGTGGTTGCCTGGATCCTGTGGCTGTAGCCCCAGCTTCATTCGGAAGGTCATCTGGAAGGATGTCCAGATGATTGTTCGGTCAATTTGTATATTATGCTTTTA
>PVJC01055408.1:0-10205 GCA_004026665.1 Murina feae
CTCATTAGATTCATTGAGGAGCTGACTAAATTTATCGGCGGTCTCACTAAATTTATCGGCAGTCTCTAGAAATTTCTTGAAAAACCTAATAACCGTGGTTTTGAACTCTATATCCTGTCGTTTTCTTTCCTCCATTTCTGTCATTTGTGGCCTGTTTCTTTGTCTCCACATTTTGGCTGCGTCCCTTGCTGAGTTAGGCAATCACTGAGAGGGATTAACCTCTAAGCCACTTGGTTATGAGAGTCAGCTGTGTCTACAGTGGAAGAACTTCTGTGCTGGAGGCACCCTTATGGGGCTAGAGTTGTTTCAGTGGGGCTTTTATGCTCACTGCATCTGCCCCGAGTGTGTTCCTTGTGGATCTGTTTTGTTTAGGTAAGTCCCACTCTGGCCACTGGGTGGGGCTGGCTCCTGTATCTTTAAGGAGGTGTTGAGTTAGCCTTCGCCTTAGGCTACTTAGTCTTTTATATGCAAAAGCCTCTGACGCAGCTTGGGAGGGGCGGGGCCTCGAGGAGTCTGCAGGGCAGGGCGGAGCAAATAGCTATGGCGCTTCTCAGCCCTGCTCTGAGAGACACCAGGTCTCTGTGTTCCACGGTAATTGCTGCAAGCAACACTGAGAGAAACCCGCTTTGGATTTCCTCCTGGTGCCAGTCAGTCCCCCTTCTCTGGGTGTCTGGGTCCTCAGAAACTCGCCTGGAACTGGAGTTCAGAGCCGCTGGGAACTTGTGGCTCTCTCCGTTTTGGAAAAGAACCGCGACCTCCGGCACCAGCCCTTTCCCCGAGCTCCGTGCGCGCGCCTCCGTACCTCTGTACTTTGCTTCCGCCGCTCCTCTGAGTCTCAGACTCTTCTCTAGTTGTAGGATTTTCACTCAGCCAGCCTTCCTGTGGGTGCAAGTGGTGTCCATGTGTTCTTTTCGTGGTTTTCCTGAAATAGTTTTTCACGGCTGCATTTACGGTGTTTACCTTATGCCGCCATCTTGCTGTCTCCCCTAGATTCAATTATTGATAGCCATGTATTTATTACCATTTTATTGTTAATATTTTTTATCAATCTTCTCCTCCTGCTCCTCGTCTTCCTCCTCCTCCTCCTCCTTCTCCTCCTCCTCCTTCTTCCTCTTCTTCAAGAATACCCTTCAACATTTCATGTAATACTGGTTTGGTGGTGATGAACTCCTTTAGCTTTTTCTTATCTGTGAAACTCTTTATCTGACCTTCAATTCTAAATGATAGCTTTGCTGGGTAGAGTAATCTTGGTTGTAGGTCTTTGCTATTCACCACTTTGAATATTTCTTGCCACTTCCTCTGGCCTGCAACATTACTGTTGAGAAATTGGCTAACAGTCATACAAGCGGTCCCTTGTAGGTAACTAACTGATTTTCTCTGACTGCTTTTAAGATTCTTTCATCGTCTTTAATTCTTGGCATTTTAATTGTGATGTGTCTTGGTTTGGGCTTCTTTGGGTTCCTCTTATTTGGGACTCTCTGCACTTCCTGGACTTGTAAGTCTATTTCTTTCACCAGGTAGGGAAAGTTTTCTGTCATTATTTCTTCAAATTAGTTTTCAATATCTTGCTCTTTCTCTTCTTCTGGCACCCCCATGATGTGAATGTTGGTACTCTCTGACATGCATTTTCTATAGCTTGGGAAAACCACACTGGATGACTCTGGGAGTTTCAGAGGGATGAAGATAATGGACAGCTACTCTGATAGTGAAGTAAAGATGTCTTTTAGACTATGCTCCCAGGACTTCTTGGTACACAAAATTCCTGAGTGTCCCCAGATGTGGCCTCTAATCTGAGAAACCCAGCATAAGAGTAATTTAAGATCTACAGAGGGAGGTGAGGTAATCCCAACAGGGTGTGAACTGCTGAATTCCCAGGGCTAAGGACTATATAGGTGACCAACCAATGGAGATATATTAGCAGATAAGAAAACCGCAGTAATTATTGTGTGTGTGTGTGTGTGTGTGTGTGTGTCCTATTAGAGAAAAGTCATTTTACAGATCTCTCAAATCCAGAGAGCAGCCATGCCAAAAATGAGACCTTCCTACCGTACTCCTCTTCCACACCATCTCCCACTCTGGCCCTGGAAAACTAGAGCACTATATGAGGCAAGTGGGGAAGCCGAGCCTACAAGGTGACTCTCTCTCTTCAGCAGGCTCAAATTGAAGGAAAAGTTTACCATTAAGTGAAAACAGGTGTTGTATTTATTAGCCTAGTTGAACACATTAATTACTAAATTTAAATTGATTTATTACTAAAGAAAGTCAGAGGATCTTTTGTTATCTGGAGGTAACGAGAAAATTAAGAGGCCATCTCTTAGGGCAGGAGAAAAGCAAGCAGTGGGGGAGATGAATGACGGTATTTCCAGGGCACATGTCATGAGCCCCCCTTCATCAAAACGATGACTGTTATTAAACAGCATTCTTACCAAGTTTACTAAGCTAGTTCTGCCATATGCTCCTCATACATGGTAAGGCAGGAGCACCTGCCCACAGACATTAGGAATAGCATCCTCTGAATGGAACATGGGGACTGTTGAGAGCCCCCTAGTTCTACAAATACCAGCCTCACCCCCCTAAGACTTCTTGGCCATCCTACAGGAAGAAATGGGGGCCACAGTGATGTCTCAAAGCCCACATCTCCTACCAAGTATCCTTCCCAGTCCACAACCAAGTGTGTAGCTAAGAGCTGAACAAAATTATGACAGGAATGACTATTGCCCATTTCAAATTGAGTGGCCCAACAATATCTAAAAATGCTCCCAAAGTAATTTCATCAAACAATTTCCCCTCCCATTGCCAATATTTTTTATAATTAACAAAAGGCCCCCTCACAGAGATTCCCATATAGTTGTAATGGCCAGAGAAATTGTCATTTCAGGTAACATTTGAGGTCTCCCCATTCCTAGTCAAACCCCACCCAGGCTTGTTTATAGCAATGAGAAAGTGGATGTTGTCAAATTTAGAACTGACTCAACAAAGTGTTATTTCTAAACCTAGAATAAAATGTGAAACATTTGGAATTTGAATTTCATTTGTCTCTGAAAAAGGTAAGTTTGAAGCTGCTGTAGATTCTGTAGTCTTCTTCCCTGGCGAGTCTTAGAGGCTGGGTAGGTAAACTTTAATGTCCTACTGGTAGAGTCTGGAGGTCATGATGTTTTGAAATACGTGGACTATAAAGGCTGTGTTTCTCAGCCTTTGTGGTCTCCATTTCATGCTCTCTCGTGTCAGCTGAGAAACTGTTAGTGAGTTGGTTTTTAGCCCTGAGAACAACTGCCCTCCATTACCAGTAGTTCTTCCTTGTGATACTGGAACTAAAAGTTTCCTTTTTTTGTTTTTGTTGGGTTAACATATGAAATAGTTCTGATTCTTTTATCTACGATAAAATGGCACAACCAGACACACAGACACACCAAAAAGTCCATGCCTGAGAGAAGGTGTCTGACAAGCACAAGGAACAGAAGAGAGCTGGAGAGTGGAGCTGTGTGTTCCATTGGACTCTTCTTGGCTTGAAGGGTTTGGCCTGTACTTGCGAACCACATGCTGTAAATGAGGAAGTCCACTGCG
This sequence comes from Murina feae, assembly GCA_004026665.1. Lineage (NCBI taxonomy): Eukaryota > Metazoa > Chordata > Mammalia > Chiroptera > Vespertilionidae > Murina > Murina feae. Next base: position 3,565 of record PVJC01055408.1, read on the forward strand.
GAGTTGACAGGTAAGATACAGTAAGTGCCTATCAAAAGTCAGCTCCCAAAAACAAGCTTTTGACAACACACTGTGACACTCAGTGGGAAACATACAATTTGCCAGTTGGCCCAGAAACAAGCAGAAGCACATCCAGGAAGCTCAGCTTCCTATCTCCTACAGCAAGGGGGACAGCCCCTTTTGATTTCAGGTTGGCATGCCGAAAGAGCGAGAAAGGGAGACCATAATTGCTTATGATCAAAAGATTGTGAAGAAGAGAACAAAACAGTGGAAGGCACTCAGTTCCTCGTGTTCCTTCTGGAACCTCATCAATGCACAGTGGATATAAAAGACAGAATCCAGGACCAGAGAATATTAGAGCAGGAAACAGGAGTCTACTCACACAGACAAAGAGATGGGGCTCGTGTAAATGTTTGCCTTTCATTTATTTTGAGCAAACATTTCCTTCCACGTAGCAGACTCATCCTGATCAGCGACTTCCACCTGGTGTTCTTCAAACCAGATGGAAGTGTGAATTATTTAAATACATGATCCCCCATTAGCTGTTGAGCTTAAGGGCCTCAAAAAAAATTTTTTTAAGTGCTTTCCAGGATTTTAGAAAGCATTTGCACTAAGACAGATAAACATATTTTCAAGACACAACTCCAATATCAGCAATTTTTAGATTTTAAAATACCATCAGCATCAGCAAGTAATTGTGACTTTTGCAAAAGACTGTTTACACTGTAAAAGTAAAATCAGAGCTAATGAGCTAATTAAGGGTTTTTCCCCTCCACATGACACTATTCTATAAAATTCAAACATGTTCATCATGACACACTGAGGAGCTGTAATGACCCAACTTAAACTGCTTCTCCCATTCAAGGTTCAGATGTTATTTTTTCTAAAACATCTTTTTAAGTAAAAAAAAAAACCTGAAGGTAGATTTTGAGTTTAGTCTGCTTCCTGAAGAGAACTGATATTAGCACTCATGATAATACAGTAACCACTGTGCTCATGTGTGCAGGCATTGTGGAATGGATAGATCCATAAGAGTGATGACATCATAGTTAACTTTCAAAACTGTGATTACTCACTTGATTATATACTTAAACATTCAAAATTCATAAAATTTCAGAGATTAAAAAGAATGCAGAGACCTCCTGGTACTTATCCCAATCTTGTTAAAATAACAGACCTTGTTAAAATTCTGATTCTGGTGTTCTGGGGTAGGTTCTGAGAGTCTCCATTTTTAGCAAGCTCTCAGATGATATTGATTGGAGCTGGTCTTTGGATCATCCTTTAAATCATAAAACTCTAATTGCTGGATATGCCCTCATCAGCTCTTCTGGAGATGCCACATCTTGGGAGGGAAAATTGGGAAAAAAACATAAGATTTTTTTTAAATTATCTTTATTATTGAGAGCATTACAGATGTCCCTCTTTTTCCCCATTGCCCCCCTCCACCCGGTTCCTGCTCTGCTCAGGCCTTCATTGCCTTATTGTCTGTGTCCATGGGCTATGCATAAAAGTTCTTTTGGTTAATCTCTCCCTGCACCCCTGCACCCTTGTCTCTGAAATTCATCAGTCTGTTCCATGTTTCCATGCCTCTGAGTCTATTTTATTCATCAGTTTATTTTGTTCATTAGGTTCCACATATAAGTGAGATCATATGATATTTGTCTCATTTTGCCTTGCATAATAATCTCCAGGTTCCTCCATGCTCTCTCAAAAGGTAAGAGATCCTTTTTAACAGCTGCATAGTATTCCATTCTGCAAATGTACCACAGCCTTTTTATCCACTCATCTACTGATGGGCACTTGGGCTGGTTCAAGATCTTATCTATTGTAAATTGTGCTGCTATGATCATAGGGGTGCATACATTCTCTCTGTTGGTATTTGGGCTTTCTTAAGGCATATTCCAAGATATATCACTGGGTCAAACAGCAGTTCCATTTTTAATTTTCTGAGGAAACTCCATACTGTTTTCCATAATGGCTGCACCAGTCTGCATTCTCACCAGCAGTGTACTAGGATTCCTTTTCTCCACATCCTCATCAACACTTGTTTGTTGATTTATTAATGGTAACCATTCTGGCAGGAAATGATACCTCATTGTCCTTTTAATTTGCAACTCTATGATGATTAGTGACATTGAGCATTTTTTTCATATGTCTGTTGGCCATTTGTCCTCTTTGCAGAAGTGTCTATTCCAGTCTTCCCTCCATTTTTTAATTGGATTATTTGTCTTTTTTTTTTGTTGAGTTGTATGAGTTCTTTATATAGTTTGGAAATAAACTCCTTATCAGATGTATCATAGGAAAATATGTTCTCCCATATAGTGGGTTCCCTTTTCATTCTCATTGTGGTTTCTTTTGCTGTGCAGAAGTTTTTTAGTTTAATGTAGTCCCATTTGTTTCTTTTTTTCTTTGTTTTTCTTTATTTTTTTCTTTGTTTTCCTTGTTCTCAGAAACTTGTGATATAGATTTCACAAGCTAAGCAAAAATCACTTCTTTGTCTTTCGTGTAGTGTCAGTGAGTTTTATGTCTGGTAGCCAACCAGATATCAGAGTGTTACAGCATTGTATGGTGTAGCCGATTGATGTTTCTCTCTCACATTGATGTTTCTATCTCTCCCTCTCCCCTCCTCTCACTCTAAAATTCAATTTTAAAAACTCTTTTAAAAACACACACACACACACAAGAGCCAAGAGAAAAAGATACATTATCTTCAGAGGAGCTAAAATAAGCCTAACAACTGAAGTCTTAATAGAAACAATGGATAATAAAAATGCATTCTTGCCATGACCAGTTTGGCTCAGTGGATAGAGCATTGGCCTGCAGACTGAAGGGTCCCAGGTTCGATTCCGGTCAAGGGCATGTACCTTGGTTGTGGGCACACCCCCAGTGGGAGGTGTGCAGGAGGCAGATGATCGATGTTTCTCTTTCATCGATGTTTCTAACTCTCTATACCTCTCCCTTCCTCTCTGTAATAAATAAATAAATAAAATATATTTTTTAAAAATGCATTCTTATAAGAATTATTAAACAAGTGATTATGTATTAAGCAAAGTATATACTAGGCTTCAAAATTTAAGTAAATATTCCTTCTCTCTTCAGAAGTGGGATTGGAACAGGAGAGATGAACATGAGAAAAAGTTGCTACAGTTTAATAATAAGAGTTGGACTTGTATCAGCATTGGCATTATTTAGAAGAGAGCAGCCCCAACTATGCATGACAAAGGTGAAAAAAAATGTTAAATAGTGGCTTCTATGTACCCCAATATCTTCTGAATCTAGAGATTCTATCCACAAACATTCATTGAATGGCTTCTATTGTCCAATTCCCTGATAAATCCAAACACATGCTTTTATCTTACACTACAGATCTGGTGTACAAAATTCGTGCGGGGGTGGGGCGGTGTCCCTCAGACCAGCCTGCACCCTCTCCAATCTGGGAGCCCTTGAGGGCAGTCAGACATCCCTCTCACTATCCAGGACTGCTGGCTCCCAACCACTTGCTTGCCTGCCTGCCTGATTGCCCCTAACTGCTTCTGCCTGCCAGCCTGATCACCCCCTAACCACTCCCCTGCCAGCCTGATCAATGCCTAACTGCTTGCCTGCCAGCTCAATTGCCCCTAACTGCCCTCCCCTGTAGGCCTGACCTCCCCCAACGGCCCTCTTCTATAGGCCTGGTCACCCCTAACTGCCCTCCCCTGCAGGCCTTGTCCCTCCCAACTGCCCTCCCCTGAAGGCCTTGTTCCTCCCAATTGCCCTCCCCTGAAGGCCTTGTCCCTCCCAACGGCCCTCCCCTGCAGACCTGTACCCCCCCAACTACCTTCTCCTGCTGGCTGGCCTGATTTCCCACAACTGCCCTCCCCTGCCGGCCATCTTGTTACCACACAGGGGCAGCCATATTGTGTGTTGGAATGATGGTCAATTTGCATATTACCTCTTTATTATATAGGATTATCTTCACAAAAAATTGGCTAGCATCATTGTCATTCTGTAAATAAAACTGAGCTTTAGAGATTCTACACGACTTGCATATGTACCCAGAGTATTGTAGCAGTTCACTGAATCTAAGTCAACTTCAACTATAAGCTTCACCATTATTTGATATTCCAATAAGAAATTTCTGGAAGTTAAAATATGGTAACATGCTAACATGTCATTGAATTTAAAATGCTTCTAAAAAAATGCTTCTCAATTTTAGACAAGTTGAAAATGTGTTTTCAAATCAATAAAATAAGAAAAGCAGTAGAGCTTGGACTTGAACACTGGTCTGCTCTCATCTCACCAAAGTCAGATACACAGTGTTTACATCCAACAGGTTAATGTTAGGTACCACTGACACATAAGACTGAGTGACTTTGAAGGGAAAATGACATTTCTGACCATCTAGTCAGATGAGAAAAATCAGGGTTTGCCTCCCTGGGAGGTAATGAGCATTTTGTGCCTAACATTGAAAGACAAGATAGAAAAAGGCACACAGGAGAGGTATCATTTTCTCAATACACTCCCAACATGACCAAGAGCTGCAGGCTATGCCTCTCACACCTGAAGGCCTAGACATAGAAAGGTTCAAAACTTGCCTAGAAGTACATTGCATCAGGGGTAGAATCCTGTATAATAAAAGGCTAATATGCAATGGACCAAATGGCAGAATGACCAGTCGCTATGGTGCACACTGACCACCAGGGGCCAGATGCTCAATGCAGGAGCTGGTGGTCAAGTGCACTACCACAGGGGGAGCACTGCTCAGCCAGAAGCCGGGCTCACGGCTGGCGAGCACAGCGGCGATGACAGGAGCCTCTCCCGCCTTCACAGCAGAGCTAAGAATGGCCAACTGTCAGGTTAGGCCTGCACCCACGCAGGCTGGGCTGAGGGACCTCCGCTCCACCAACCAGGCTGGGCTAAGGGACATTCCGCCCCCCACCCCCCAGAAGGCACAAATTTCATGCACCGGGTGTCTAGTCTAAAATAAAATGCAGTTTCTTGTTCTGGGGTCTGTCTGTGCAGCGTCCACTCTGGCATGCTGTTTTCCCTATGCAACTATGAGTCTTGCTGAATAATTAAAGCCCATGCTTTGTCCAGAACAGGGATATTACTGTTTGATTTTGTAATCCCAAAGGGACAGCTGCAAACAGCTGATGCCTCTGCTAGTACTGAAACTGCTACAGAATGTGGGAATTTCTCTAGTATCCTGTTGAAAACATCTCCAGGCACTTCACTGGAAGTAGAGGTTTAAAGAAAAATGGGTGGGAAGGGCAAGAAGTTAGTGAGTTGCTTCTCTGCAAGTAAAATTTCATCTGCGTAATAAATTGTAAAAAAAAATTAATTATAAATGGAATAACCCAGCCCCTAAGGAATTGAGATAATGCAGAATAAGACCTTGCTAATGGAAAGGTGTGAATTTTAATATGCACATCATACCAGGGTGATACTGCTTACACATATGGACTATAAAAACATACTCCATTCCCCCTCCACACCCCAAGCAAAAGAAAAGAACACGTCACAAAGGTTGAGTTGCAAAAGATCATTTCTTCAAATAGAAACCCCACATGTAAATTCCCAAATGAAGAAGAGTGGCCATCGTATCATCATATGAATAAGACCTGAGATAGCCTAATAATTCCCCACGCGAGTCACCGAGCACAGGGCAGCGTCCTGTCCACCTGCAGAGCTTGTGTTCTCTGCCACATGCATCTGCAAACTCCCTTCCAAAATGTTTAGCAGTTATTTCTCAGAGAAATACTATTGATGAGAAGTATTATTTTTTAAAGTTTGAAACGGAGGCAGAGACTGATTCAATAACTTGCCTTAACAGAAACACATGCAACTGAGGTCACTGAAATTCCCAGGTTTGAAGCAAAGGAACATAAACAAAACATCTCTCCTTGCTTAGTGGTGAAGAACTTGAGAGGAAAATAGAATCCGGAAAAGGATTTTCCATCCCAAACTTATAAAAAGCAACAAATAGCCAAAGTCAAAGCAAATCCAATCACTCATACTCACCTTTTTCCCCTCCACTATCCCATAGATGAAGTACATGATTACATACAAGCATTGCTGATCCAACAAAAAAAAAAAAGCTTTAATTTCTTTTTAAAAAGATGGTAGCTACAGGGAGGTAGTAAATATGACAATTAGTGAGTAATTCATTATTTGGATACAGCAAATGAAAAAATAAGAGTCATAAGATTCTGGAATTTTGTCTGAAGTTCTGCGTTCTGTGAGGGAGGAGACCTGGGTTTGAATCCCATCTCCATCATTTCCAGCTGTGTGAAGCCGGCATTTACCTACTCTGTGCCTCAGCACCCTCATTGTATGAAGTAAAAGATACCCACAGTACATTCTTGCTGAGACAGGAAAATGCAATAGTGAAAGCTCTTAGCATAGTGCCTGGGCTCAGTGCAGGTGAGTTACATATTAATCTCGTAGCCAAAAAAGAAATACGTTTTGCTGACAACTAAAAGCAGTCAGAGGCAGTGTTGGATAAGAGTTATCTCTCTCAAAATAATGTCACCAAGAAAAAAGTCTTCCTCATTTGCTGGAGGACAAAGATGAGTAACTTTAAGACAAAGATGATTTTTATTTTGTTTTGTTTTATCAGTCTGTCTTTGGTTTGGGTACTATTCCTTGTTGTTATTTTGGTT
>PVJC01055409.1:0-10200 GCA_004026665.1 Murina feae
GGAGAACATATTCGCCAATGATATTACCGACAAGGGTTTAATATCCAACATTTACAGGGAACTCATACAACTTAACAAAAGAAAGATAAACAATCCTATCAAAAAATGGGCAATGGACCTAAATAGACACTTTTCAAAAGAAGACATACAGAAGGCAGAAAGACATATGAAAACATGCTCCAAGTCACTAATTATACAAAGATGCAAATCAAAACAACCATGCGGTATCATCTCACACCTGCCAGAATGGCTGCCATCAACAAAACAACAAAGGACAAGTGCTGGAGAGGATGTGGAGAAAAAGGAACCCTTCTGCACTGCTGGTGGGAATGCAGACTTGTGTAGCCACTATGGAAGACAGTTTGGAGTTTTCTCAAAAAATTAAAAATGGAACTCCCATTTGACCCTGTGATCCCACTCTTGGGAATATATCCCAAGAAACCAGAAACACCAATCAGAAAGGATATATGCATCCCTATGTTCATAGCAGCACAATTCATAGCTAAGATTTGGAAACAGCCTAAGTGCCCATCAGCAGATGAATGGATTAGAAAACTGTGGTATATCTACACAATGAAATACTATGCTGCTGTAAAAAAGAAGGAATTCTTACCATTTGCATCAGCATGGATGGAACTGGAGAGCATTATGCTAAGTGAAATAAGCCAGTTAATAAAAGAAAACTACCACATGACCTCACTTATTTATGGATAATAAAGACCATTACAAAATGATAAACATAAATACAGAGACAGAGAAGCTTTGAACCGACTGTCATCCTACAGCTGGAAGGCTGGGGATGGTTGGGGGGTGGAATTAAGAGATCAACTGAAAGATTTGCATGCATGCATATGAGCATAATCAATGGACACAAGAAACTGGGGGTTGGGGGGGAAGGGCAAGGGGAAAAATGGAGATCTATCTATCATTTGTTGTAATACTTTAAGCAATAAAAAAAATAGAAAAAAAATATAAATACTGCATATTGCTCTCTAATATCACCCTTGAATTTAATGTGAAAATGTGTGTTACGAAATACTGGTCAATGCATTTACTTAATCCCACACCCCCTTATTCTGGCCTTTTGGACACCCACCAACCTTTGAATAAATTTGATCCTCAGGAAGATTCCAAAGGTTTATCCTATAGCTCCCTCCATCCTTAGCATTTACAATCAAGTACCACTGGACACACACCTGCCCCAGGGAGGGTTGGCTGTAGTGGCGTGAGCAAGGCTTTGGAGAAGACAGAGCTGAATTCGAGTCCTGCCCATATTACTCATTGGTTGTATCAACTTGGTTCCGTTGCTTACCTTTCTAAACTTCACTTTCTTGACCCGTAAATGGAAATAATGACTGTTATTGCATCACGAAGATGACCGTGACTGATGTGCCACCGGATTTCAGTTAGTTAAGGATCATACTCTTTAACAGCGCCAGCTTCGTTGTGGCCCACCTCATCGATGTCCCAGCTGGCCTCTGTCAGAGTCATGGTCAAGCTGGCTGAAGTCACCTCTGTGCCTCGATCCACTCATTCAGAAAGGACTCGGGCCCACTATTTTCTGGTCCCTGCTGTCTCCCTTGAGTTGGTCTCTTTTTTCTACTTCAGCCAGTTCTTCCTCTAAAGTACCGTTGACTTAGCCTTAAGAATGCACCTCTCATCCTCTTTCACGTCCACAGTCTCTAGAGCAGTGGTTCTCGACCTGTGGGTTTTGACTCCTTTGGTGGTCAAACAACCCTTTCACAGGGGTCACCTAAGACCATCCTGCATATCAGATATTTACATTATGATTCATAACAGTAGCAACATTACAGTTATGAAGTAGCAACGAAAATAACTTTATGGCTGGGTCACAACACGAGGAACTGTATTTAAAGGGCCAGAAGGTTGAGAACTAGTGCTATAGAGGCTGTTTGGGTGGTCTCAGTTATTTTTCTCATAGCTAAGAAAAAGGGCATTCCTGTAATATTGGGGTTGCAGGGCTATTCTCTAGCATCTGGAGCACCAGGGACCTGGTTGCAATTACACTTACCTTGTAGGAATTTGGGTCAAGTGTACCAGGAAAGGCTAGTCTCTTCCCTCCCTCCAGCTCCCACTTACCTGGAGCAAATTTCAGATGCCTATGCTAGCTCTTCATCAGCATGAGTTTGACCTGGTGTGATTTCCGATCAAACGTACATAAAATGTATCTGTGCCTTGCCCACTGTTTACTGAAGCAATGACTGGGACCTATTACCAAGGGACATCAAAGGCTCTGAGGTGGTTGTTTTATAGTCTGTCTAAGAAATGGCAGAGTTTCAGCTTTATGTGTGTTCACATACTTTAATGGGAGAAAAATTCCTATATGGTTAATAGCTTCGTTGCTATGGCGAGATAGAATGCTTTTTGAGAAAGTTTCTCTTTAAAGTCAAAGATCAGTCACCTTTAAGGTGGTGGGGGGTGGGGGGGTGGGGAGAAGGAGGAAACAACCCCAGACTGTGGTAGGCTAGATTTCCCCCAGATATTACTGTGGCTTCTGTCTCCGCAGCCGAACATAACAGCTGGTGAGTAGGGAGAAACTGGAGAAAGATCTTTCTTGCCTTTAATCCAGTGTGCTGTTTTCCTGTGCCCGCTTTACTGTAATTCTTAGCATCTGCGGGACAAAAGCTGTTGGCTGATCCATGCAATTACCTCCTCTAATGTTGCTCTCGACTGTCGGCCCTGACTGACAAAAGTGGATGAGGTTTAGTTAAGTTCTGGGAAAACACTCTGTTAGTAAAAGCCATGCCCATCCCTATGATCCCCTCCCTCCCTCAGACCTTTTCATCTTTTTTTTTGGAAAGATAAGGCCTGGTGATGGAAAGTGAAAAAGTGGTGCTGAACTTGGTTCATGATGCCTCCATTTAATCTCTCAAAAATTCTCCACAGCGTGTGTGTGTGTGTGTGTGTGTGTGTGTGTGTGCGCGCGCGCGCAATTTGTATTTGAAATGAGGAAAATTGGTTGTGTCTTTGGGCAGAGTTTCCCCCCAAAGAATAAGAGGCTATTTTAGAGAGTTAAACCAGATTCTTCTTGTAGTCAGCCTTCATTCGGGTTCTGTAGGCAAAAGGAAGCCTTGAGGAGATGTCCTCCCCCCCAACCCCCACCCCAGGCTCTTTCCACAATGGCTAGGCTCAGATGCTTCAATTCCTAGAGGAGGGTGCGAACCAGCAGCACCGGGCTATATGAACTGTAGATGGAAACCTCCTTCCACCGAAGCTGTACTACATGTTGTACAGTCACTCATGCAGCACTGCGCTCAGAAGGGGGGTGCTAAATCCTCATGGGGAGCTCCTGGGCCACTGCAAGGGAGAACAAGGATGTGTCTAGTGAGAAGCTCACCCTCACCATCCCCTGCCCATTCATTGTTTAGGATAATTCAGAGCTCACCCAGAATGAGGATAAGATCATAGAGGTGAGGGCGACCCCCTAGATACAAGTGCGGGTTAGAAGACTGAAGTGGAAACTATGGGGAGATGTCGTTATGAAGACCAAAAGCCGTGTGGATTGACCCAAGCTGTGTGGAGTGCAAACTACTGGCTGGGTGCAGATGGAAGGTTTGAAGCTGGTTCCTTAGGAAGGCCCGGCAGCACGTGGCTTAGAGTCCTCACCGACCCCTTTGGTTGGTGGAGTGTGAGGGGGTTGGGCTGGAGAGGTGGCAGTTTAGTCACAAGCCCAGAAGGGAGCAGCTAGCTTAGGTCAAGGAGGTCTGCTCCCTTATCAACAGAGCGAGGGAGCTTTGTCCGATCAGTTTTCCCAGTGTTGGCACTGGCTTTTCAATATGCAATTTGTAATGTGATAAGGCCTACACATTATTCATAGTAGCAATAGTGTGGCAAGGTTATTCTGATGCAATTTTAATCAAGAACAAAGGGCCACTGCTGATGAAGGAAGTTATCTAGGATTTTAGAACCAGGACAGAACACAACGTATCTCTCTCTCTCTCTCTCTCAAGTATCTGCGAACTCCTTACTAAAAACTGTGTCTCTTAGACAGAAACCTGCCTTCTTCCCTGCTCCCCACCCTAACCTGGCCATCTATCTGGAAACTACGCACCACGGTCACACCCCCTTTGCTTTCTGTAGAGGTCTCAGAATGTCAGCTTCAGTCAGATGGGAGCAGGAGTCTCCTCCACAGACATTTCTTGTGCTCCTGCTGGATGTCAAGAAATGCACTGAAATCTGGGAGTGTGTGGCACAAAAAAAGGAAAGTCTCATTGCCAAGGAGCCCTCACCTAAGAGGAGAGGGCAAATTTCAGCCTACAGTGGTGAAATGCTACAAGGGAGGTGAGTGACACGAGGTCAGGGGAAAGAGCAAGAGAGTGCCAAGCATGGTTAGGTCAGGACTGGCTCGCGGGAAGAAAGAGATGCCCAGCTGAATCACATGAAGTGTAATAGCTTCTATTCAGGAAGTGGAACAAGTGCCAACTGATTAATTCTGGAAGGGGTGTGTGTGTGTGTGTCCCTACTCAGGGTTTCAAAGAGATAGTAAAGAGCTAAACTTTAGCCCTTCATGTATTCTCTGAGGCACATTTTAGATCTAGCTGGCCCCAAAGAGAGAGAAGGCCAGGTGGCACCATTTGGGGAAATCAAAGTGGCTACTGCAATGTGAATGGCTCTCCACTCCAGGAATTTCTCTCCCCACAGTTCTATTTAGTTATCCTTCTGTGGTTAGCACTACCTTCATGTCAGGCTGGCATAGTTACAAAGGGACTTCTTCCTTGGGATGCTTTAGAGCAGGGGGTGGGGCACCTCCATCCTGCAGGTCATATAAGACCCTTGAAATGATTTGGTATGGTCCTGCCAAGGGAGGTGATCATAGAGATGGGCATGGCTTTCCTTAGGGGTAAGTTAATTAAATGTTTGACCACATATAGCAGGCTAATTTTTAAGTTGATAATTTTATATGGCCCGTGAATGATGTTATAAATATCCAAATGGCCCTTGGCAGAAAAAAGGTTCTCCCCCCAACCCCCGCTGTTTACGCAGGCACATAGGAAGCTTTATGTGCACAAGGGTCAACAACAAAGAAAATCTCAAGCAAAGCTTGAGCATCTGAATCTTTCCATTTTCAGAAATGGAAAATTAAAAAATTAAATCACATTTCTAATGCCCCAGAAATGCAGACAGACATGTAAATAAATAGGCTAAATATGGTGAGATTCCATACAGACAGGACTATGGGTGCCACAGGGGTAAGGGAGAAAAGGATGACCTTGCTCTGACTTCATCAATCATGATGGTCTCAGCTGCTTTCCCCATTTGTTTGTGCTAATAGTGATTACACTTTGTCTTACCCATACCAGGCCTGGCTCTAAGTACTCTAGGTAGCAACACACGTTACTGTCACACAGCTCTACGTGAAGAAACAGAGGCAGAGAGAAATGCCCAAAGGCACACAGTTAGGGCCAGGACTTGAGGATCTCTGACCTGGGCCCTGCTCTGTCCACCTTGAGATGCATCTTCTGTGGGAAAGGAGGACCTGCAGAGGGAAGTATAGGGAGAGGGCACTTTCTGGGTAGACAAGCAGACAAACTCAGAAGAAGCTCCTCAGTGCAACAGACTGCTTAAGAGTGAAAAGAGGTGACAGCTTCTCCAATGCACATCAAGTGCAGAAAGGCCAAGAAAGGCACAGTGGCAAGACATAGGCAGATTGAGTGGGGATCAAAGGGGATACCTTCCAGAGGAGACTTGAGAAGTCTCAACATGAGAGAAAAGGGTATTCTGGATGGGAAGAATGGCATGGGATATGAATGCTCATTCATCCATCCATCCCAGTTATTTTTCTTTCAGTCCTTTGCGAGGCAATAGGTATAATGGCAGGAGCATGCACTTTGATGTCAGGCTGGCCTGGATTGCAGGGGTTGACTATGAAGTAGGAGTGCCATACAGGAGGCACTGGGGAGAGAAAGATGAAGGCGACATGTCTTCACATTCAGTCTCAGGAGTAGACAGATACAGAAACCCAAGTGCAATGCACTGAATGTTTTCCTACTGGTAGGTAAGTGTGGGATGTGGTGGAATAGGACCAGAAACTCCTGGGATTTCTTTTAAGAATGAAATCAGAACCTGGTAAACAAGCCAGAGTCTTGAAATCAGTTAAGTTTTTGGCCACTAGATTCTGGAAAAGGTCCAAACTGATCTGTTAGACAAAATTGGGAATGTTTGATGTTTGGTTGCCTTTGGCAAACAGCTGATTATGGTCCTGTGGTCTGTTTGCTTTCCAGTCTCCACGAGTTGCATGAGGAAACAGTGGTGTGCCCACACACCTGTCTGATAGCCCTTCCTCTTTGAAAAGCAGGTGAAGTCTGAGTTAGCAATCAAAGGCTTACTTGAGTTTTATTGCTGTTGGGACTTTTACAGCTTTCTACCTTTCCAATACATTTATGTTTCCTGAAGAATTGTACCTGGAAAAGATCCTTATGTACTCAAATCAATTATTTTGAAAAATGGATTAGAAAGAAATTTTCTTGTTTGCGTCCCAGACTAGCCCAGGTTGGGTTCCAGAATGTTTTTGCTGAATGGTCATTTCTCCACTAGAAAGACTGCGATTTTTTATTTTTAAAGGTGTAAGCGTTTTGACAGCCACCATTTTTCTTCCTCTCTTCTTTTTGAATTCCCACTGTGCGCCAAGTGTGGTTGTCAGCACCGTGCCGTGCGGCAGCCCAGCAATGGAAGCATTTTGCTCTTGTCGTCGTTTTACAGATGAGAGAAATGAACAGAGCAAAAAATTTAGTCTCATCAGGTATTGTTTTCTAATAAATGGCCAGGCTGGTATTTGAACTTGGGTAACCCCACACGGAAGTCAAACCTCTCATTTTGCAGATAAGCCAATTGAAATTCCAAGGTCACTTGCTCATTGATTGCAGGTCTTGGAGCCCACTCCTGAGGAGCAGCCTTTACCTTTGGTCTCTTCTCTTTCCAGTGCCTCCTGATACAATCCCCCTAGAACCTGCTATCCCCACCCCTTACATACAAATCCATGCTTGTGGTTTCCCCAAAAGCATAGATGGTTCCAGACTCCATCCACCCTGATTGCTAACATATCTGCCCTGGATCCCACAATCAGCTACATGGAGGCACTTGAGTCCCCTGCATGAACAACATACATCATTTCCTGTCTCTATTCACCATTTTCCACATACTGGTATGTCCTCATCTTGCCACATCTACAGGTCCAAATGCTACCCATCTTTCAGATCCATCATAAATCTTACCTCCTTGGCAAAGCTGAGGTCCCAGAGTTGTGTAGGATCTGTTGTTCATACTGGGGGATAAGGATCAAGGTGGGAAAGAAGGAATTTAACATTGGTGCAACTCAGGACAAAAGACATGAGGTCTGGAGATGGATTCAGCATTGGATGACCTCAAGGCTAATCAACAACCACAAAGTTTGTGCCTTATTGAGTGTTTACCATGTCCTGGAGCAGTGAAATGTTATCCTCAGTGTAGGTGAGCAGGTTGTTGTAGCTGGGATCCAAGCCTCATTCTGTTTGACATCAAAGCTATGCTCTCCCTGCTGTTGTGTTATCTTCTAAGACAACTGGTTGTGGGGCAGGAAAATAATGGAACAATCCTCAAAATGGAGGATTAAAGAGATGAAACAAAATTGAGGTCACAGATTGAGACAATGTGGTGAGGGACACTGGAACTGGAAGAGATGAGTGAGGGCCAGGGCCAGAGTGGAGCTCTTTTAAGGTTGTGGCCTTTGGTCCCTGGACCCTTTGTCAAAACGAGGAAGCTTAGCTTACAGTGATCATCTGGACACTGGGGATTGTATTCATGGCCTGCTTATCTTGCTTTGTGTTTTGGGCTTTGGATTCCCAAGCTCCCTGCAGGCAGGGATTTTGTCAATGCCTTTTTGAAGTAGAGATCCAGTCCATCCTACCAAGTAGCCACATGGGAGGGCCAGTGAGGTAAGCACCTCAGTCTGCCCAGGGATGTGGGGAGGCTTCATAGTGGGATGAAGACCCAGGCAGAGAAAGGCAACTCAAGGCAGAGGGAAGAGCACATGTTCAAGGAAGAAGTCTAAAAAGGTATGGGAGCAGAGTTTAGAGATGTTCCAGAAGGCAACTCAAGAGTCAGGAGTAAAGAACCAAGATGGCAGCATAAGGTACATACCTATACATGCTGCTTCCCACAACCACATTAAAACTACAACTAAAAGCCAAAATGACCATCACCCAGAACCAGGGGAAAGCTAACCAAGTGGAAGTTCTAGAACTAGAAGGAAAGAAAAAAGCGCATGGAGACTGGGTAGAAGGTGCAGAGGCGCCAAGAACAGAGGTATGGAGGCGCGTGAAACGGTAGCACCTTGGTGGACGTTTTTTTCAATCAGAAGGAAGATACAAGCTCCCGACTGCACTAAACTCATTTCTGGTGAGACTCTAGGGACCCAGACTCCTATGGGGAGAAACTGGGCTGTCTGGCATTGAGTCAGAAAGCGAGGGTGACTTTCTCACAGAGCTGCTCACAGTGATCATTCTTACTGTGGAGGCTTGGGACTCAGGGACGCCAAGACACTGAGACACAGAGATGGCTGAGGACAATCATCGCTGTTTTCTCTGTCCTAGTAATTCTCTGAGACCCTGCTCCACCCAATTTACAACCCCACCCAAGCTGTGCGCAGTGGTGCAAATGAATCGCCTGTCCGCCTGCAGCCTAACCTAACAAACTGCAGCTGGGTCAGTTAGCTCCAAAAGTTTCAAACCCCAAATAAAGAGGAGAAATCTGTAGATCTCTTTGTAGCTCCTGCTGGGTGGACTCACATAGCAACTGACTTTGCACCTCCTTGGAGATACAGGAGCCAGTGTACCCAGTCGCCAGATACCAGATTTCAACTCCTCACATCCATAAGGGACACACTCAAGAGGCAGACTCAGTGAGCACCAAAGCCCCACTGAAGCAAGTCCTGTCCCATAAGGGTGTCTCCTGTAAAGCAGCTCTTCCACTATAGACACAGGGGGTCCTCCCAGTCAATTGGCCTGGAGGTCATTTCCTCCCAGTGATACAACAATTAAGGCTTAACTACAACAAGACTGTGCACCCAGCCAACAAAGGGATACACCAAAAGTGTCCACCCCAGGTGATTGGGGAAGCTGAGCCACTGGTCCCGAGAAGACACCTACCGCACAAAGCCATTCAACACAGGGAAGCAGCCAAAATGCAGACACAAAGAAACAGGCCGCAAATGAAAGAAAAGGAGGAAAACAAACTTCTGGATATAGAGTTCAAAACCACAGTTATAAGGCTACTAAAGAATCTTCTACAAACCTCCGAGGAACTAAGTGAGACCTTTAAGGATCTTAATGAGAATACCAAAAAAATGGAAAAGGACCAGTCAGAAATTAAGCATACACTGACTGAAATAAAGAATAATATACAGAGATCCAACAGCAAACTACAGGATCCCAAGAATCAAGTCAAAGATCTGAAATATGAGGAAGCAAAAAACACCCATCCTGAAAAGCAAAAAGAAAAAAGAATCCCAAACTATGAAGATAGTGTAAGGAGCCTCTGGGACAACTTCAAACGTATCAACATCTGAATTATAGGGGTGCCAGAAGAAGAGAGAGAGCAAGATATTAAAAGCCTATTAGAAGAAATAATGACAGAAAACTTCCCCTACCTGATGAAAAAAATCTAAACTAATAAAAGCGGAATAGTAAAATTAACTGTTTCTCTGGGATGCCCACAGCCAATCAGAACGGCTGTATGCAAATTAGCCCAGCCAACATGGCGGCCGCCACTCACGGACCTGAGTAAACATTTAGGCAGCGTCCGTGCAGCGGGAGCGAGAGCGAAACTACCTGCTTGCTGGCTCCTTAGCCTTTGTTTGGCCTGAAGCAAAAACGCACATTTGCAACAATTAAGTGTAACAATTGTTTCATTATAGAAGCCGCGAGGTGTGGCGGCCGCTCCACTCACGGACCTGAGTGAACGTTTAGGCAGCGTCAGTTGCAGCAGGAGCGAGAGCGAAACTACCTGCTTGCTGGCTCCTTAGCCTTTGTTTGGCCTGAAGCAAAAATGCACATTTGCAACAATTAAGTGTAACAATTGTTTCATTATAGAAGCTGCGAGGTGAGGCAGAGAGGAGGATTCGTTAGTAAAAGGCTGCCTTAAAGGAACAGCATCAATTATAGGAGCGTCCAGCCGGCCTTGCTGGGATGTTGGGCAATGGGAGCT
>PVJC01055410.1:0-10206 GCA_004026665.1 Murina feae
ATTTCACTTTTTGGCAGGGGTCCTGGTTGAAATAGCTCAGCAATGCTGGTACATTCCAGAAGTTTGGTGGGTGCAGATGCAACCTAAAGATGCACCTCTATCAATGATGGATAAAAATAGAGAGAAACCTCTCCATTTTGCCCCAAGAGGAGCCAAATTTTATTGCTACCACCTCAACATGCCTATTGCTACTTATGGCAAGCAAGAAACTTAATAAATTTTTGAGGTCATATACCTGTTAGAGAATCTTATAAGAATGAAGGATGTTCATTGCTCCCAGCCCCTTTGAAAAAAAATGAACCTACAACTGATATGGGATATCAGGTTCACACACATTACCCCTCAGATAGGCAGATATAATGCTTTTCCTCACGAACACCCACCTACTAAGAATGCATTTGAATCCAGTCGAATGCAGCCATTTAAATTATTACTGTAGGTAATGCACAGCCTTTCAGATTATTCATACACCACAAAGGCACTGTTTTAAGTACTTTATTTATTTTTTTAATATATTTTCTGATTTTTGACACAGAGGAAAGCAGAGGGATAGAGAGTTAGAAACATCAATGAGAGAGAAGCATCGATCAGCTGCCTCCTGCACACCCCCTACTGGGGATGTGCCCGCAACCAAGGTACATGCCCTTGACTGGAATCGAACCTGGAACCCCTGAGTCCACAGGCTGATGCTCCATCCACTGAGCCAAACTGGTTAAGGCTGTTTTAAGTACTTTAAAGGAGGCAGATGCAAGAGGTGGACATGTGATCATTGTCAACAAAAAGAGTCAATCTTAGTCCATACAATATAGATGCTCCACCTACCAATAGCCTTGTTGGGTGGAATAACTCAGAGCCTGAATGGACAGCACCAGGCACATGATGGGCACTTTATCCTCCCCCTCTTTCTTCCAGGTGCTCACTCCTTCCTGTGTGAAAGGGAGGCTCCCAGACTGAGCGTCCAGCTGCTCTAAGAGGAGCTGATACAGTATGCTTAGTACCTGGCTATAATAGGCCTTTGAGGAGAACAGAGGAGGTGTCCAGGCAGGTGTGGAATTCCGCAGTCATGGTCAAGAATACCGAGCCCAGATGAATGGCCTATCGTATGTCTCATGCACAGGATTCGGTCACCTGCCTGCCCAGCAAGCCAGATATCCATACATTACAAGTTTTGAAATATAAAGGTTTGATGCTGGTTTTTCATTCCCAAATTTGGGAAGGGGTGAGCATCAGTGCCCGGCAGCTTTAGAGGCCGCCTGAGCACTAGATGCTTCTCAGCATCCTTTCTAACTGTTTTTAGATGACCATGCGCTTGCTGGCTTCTAAAAATGAGCAACACAGGGCTCGTTATGTATGTGCAGGGCCAGAGGAATGGTGGGAAGAGACAGGGTGAGAAGGGCAGATGGCCATGTAAGTCAACAGAGGCCCTGAAGTCACAACTATCGAATGAGGGCAAGTCAAATGCCCTGCGAGATGCATGCAGGGATGTCCTGAATGTGTGTGTATTGGGAGTGTGGGATTGGGAAGTCACTGCTCTCCATCTCAGAAATCAAAGTTCCTGAGGGCTCTTTCTCACACCAAGCTATTAACTCTTATGACTCAACCATTCATCACAGCCCCTCTTGGCCCATTTTGGGCTAACACATTCTCAAAATGTTCTGACCTCTGCAAACGGCAACTTTGAGTATCCGGAACTAGAGATGAAATGCCACGTTTTGGTTCAGAGTCACCCCACACACAACACAGCACTTAACATTGAAATTCTACTGAGCTGCAACCCAAAAAGTACGTCAGGATTTTTCAAAACCTGGGCTATGGACAGAAATCTTATTCGGGATGTTAGGGGATGGAGGGATTAAGGTGGTTTGAGGAAGATCTGTTAATCACCCCAGGAGAAGTGGGTTTCATCAGACACTTCCCATAAAAATACAACAAATTTATGTTATAATCTACACTGATAAAAGAGAAGCATGCAAATTGGTGTCACTCCACTACACCCACCAGTCAATCAGGGTGAGTATGCAAAATAACCTAACAAAGATGGAGGTTAATTTGCATATGCAGGCGCAGAGTGAAGACTTGAAGATGACTTGAAGACTGAAGAGCCTTGGCTTTTCTCTGGCAGTCGGAGTGGAGAAGCCAAGCCAAGCCTCGCTCCTGCGGCTTGCTGCAGCGGGACCAAAGGCCTGGGGCCCGGGAGCCGGAGGAAGACCAGTGCCCGCAGCCCCGGGAAAGAAGGCCTATTGCGTGAATCTTCGTGCAGCAGGCCTCTAGTATTTTATAATTTTGGTTGATTACCGTGTGTTGTTGTTTTTTAATGGCATACACAAGAAAATGACTAAAAGGAAATAAAGACACTAAATTATTAACTGGAGTTTTGTGTGTGTTTTTGGTCATGATTTTTATTTCCCTCTTAATGTACTTTTTTCCCCAAACATTTTTTAATAAGCAATTATTTACTATTATGAACTTATTATAAAGATTGATTTTGTGTTTTAAATTCCTATTTCACCTTTCTACTTTAGATTTAGTTTTTCAGGAAATATTTATGTGCTGTATCCTCAACCTACAACCTCCTTTTGTAAATAAAGTTTTATTGAAACAAATCCATGCCCTTTGTTTACTTATTGTCTATGTCTGATTTTGCACTGCAGGAGCAGAGTTGAATAGTTGATAAGCCACTCAACCATATGGCCCACAAAGTCTAAAATATTTTTTATCTGGCTCTTTCCCGAAAAAAGTTTGCTGACTCATGTGCTATATAAGAGGATCTAAGTTAGGAAATAGAAATCAACAGTTAACAACAACAACAACAAAAAATACATCCGAGGGTCATGGAATTTGTTGCCTTTTGCCTGCAATTTCAGAGGTTCTTTATTCCTAAAAACATCGCTCTGTGGTTTCCGGAAAGATAATATGGCTTTTGATATTCACAGCTTTATTCTCTGTAGTTAAGAGTAGATTCTTAATGATGCAGAGATGGAGAGACCCCCAATTTTATTTGCCCAGTTAACAATGGAGGCAATATTAACCTATGCTCCCCGAGTCCCAACACAGTGCCTGGCATATGGTTAAGCATTCAGCAAACTTTAGCTATTAGTGCCAGCATCATCCAGGAACCCTCACAAGTATTCTCCATCCCTGCTTAGGAGTCAAATTTCCCCTCAGGTTTAAGAGGCCAGTCAGTGTCTCGTACATCCAGCTGGCAGAATTTTCAGTTCTGGAGAATTTAACAAGCCTCTCTTTATCTGAAATAACTTATTTGAGGGTCACAAAGCTGGAAGTTTCAGATTCACGATACACAGAAGGCACACGATTTTTTCTCAAACTCCAGCACCACCTGACCTGGGAACCGGAGATAAATAATAAGGACATGAGTTTTCAAACCCAGTTTCGTAAACAAGCTCCTGACAACACACCAACCACCTTTTGCCTTCTGCCAGATTCCATCTCCTTGCGAACATCACAATAGGCTTAACAAAAGCTCAGGAGATTATTAGATCTGCTGTTCACCCCACAACAGCAATGTGCTTATGTATTCCATTAAAGAAGCAAGCATCCGGTTGGCCTCAGCATTAACCTGCAGAAACACATCTGAAGCAGATGGGGACACAAGCAGGGCTCAGCGCCTCCTCCCCAAAGGGGACTCTGCAGGTAAATTCTTAAATTAGGAGCTGGAGTCTGTGCAGCATTTAACAGAATCCTTCCACATCCGTCTCCTTTATTCATTTAAGGAAATGATGGGAGCTTTCCATTTTCCCTTCGATTTAAAATAATGAGGATTTTTTTTTCTTTTAGGCACATCTCTAAGAGAAACTTCTGCTGAATTAGATCATGCCTGCTTTTGGGAAACAGTCATCAGGTAGGCTATTGGCAATTCAAATCGTCTCACCACACCGGCACACCCTTTGTCCGTGGCAGTACATCTCAGAATGAATGATTCAAAAATGGGAGGATGCTCTGTGTTTCAAAGGTAAACAAAACAACAACAATCAATAATCAT
Source organism: Murina feae (assembly GCA_004026665.1). NCBI lineage: Eukaryota > Metazoa > Chordata > Mammalia > Chiroptera > Vespertilionidae > Murina > Murina feae. The sequence continues at coordinate 4,001 of PVJC01055410.1, forward strand.
AATAGTTATTATTATTATTAAGCTAATTTGGTCCAGAAAAGAAAGAATAGCAATAATTCAGGTAGTAACTGTTCAAAAGAAGAAACAAAGCAAGGTCATTTAGTGAACGGCTCTGAGGACCACTTTTCTTCACCATCTTCTGAAGCTAGTGCATTTAGTATGCCTAAATTGTTTAAATATAAATTATTCTCTATTATTCAGGGTCCAACTACTCTAGATTTTTTGCTTTATCTTTTTTATTGGGGGTGGGGCATTTCTGGAATGTGGATAAAGAAAAGAAGGTGAAATCCTATGAGTTTTGGGGGCTGGAGTGGAATAAGGTTCACCTAAGTAAAAAATGTGTAGTTTTGGGGTTCACACAGTCTGAGTTTAAATCTGGCTCACGGGATTAATGACCTCACCTGAGTCACCTAACTTTCTCATTTGCCATGTGGTGATAATCTAATCTACTAAAAGAGTAATATGCAAATTAACCATCACTCCATTACACCTAAGCCACGCCCACCAGCCAAGCCACGCCCACCCCCAAATCAGAGCTGCAATATGCAAATTAGCCCAGCCAAGATGGCAGCTGGCAGCCACAGAGCTAGAGCAAATAGGAGCCAGTGATGGAGGATACTGCCTGTCTAGGCCAGCTGTGGCCTCCACTCAAGGCAACCAAGTTTCAATTATAGAAGATAAATAAACCCCAGAAACCTTCTTCCAGTCAGCCTCGCTGGGACCTTGGGTCAATGGGACCTGTGGCCAGCCTGCCAACAGCCCTCATCCCCTCACCCAGGCTGGCCAGGCACCCCAGTAGGGACCCTAACCATGAAGAGGCTGAGGGCAGCCTGAAAATGGCCCTCAGCCCCTCACCCAGGCTGGCCACAGCCCCATGGAGTGAGGATCCCCATTGGGGGGCTTGGCTAGCCTGCAAACAGCCATTAGCCCCTCACCCAAGTTGGCCAGGCATGCCAGCAGGTGGACATCCCCTGAGGGGTCCCAGACTGCGAGAGGGCACAGGCTGGGCTAAAGAACCCCCCCCCCCCCAGTGCACAAATTTTTGTGCACCGGGACCTTAGTAATAATATAATTATATAGTCTCATGGTGTTATTGTGAGGATTAAATGAGATAGCACAATCAAGGTGCCTGGAAAAGAGTAAGTGCACAAAATTGTTGGGTTTTTTTTTTTGTTGTTGTTGTTATAGAAGCCTGGTGCACAAAATTCATGCACTCACAGAGGGGGAGTCCCCCAGCCTGGCCTGTGCCCTCTCATAGTGTGGGAGCCCCACGATCGATCGCCCCAAAGAGGTAGGCCCTGCCCACCCATCCGGGGCTCCTTGATGGATTGCCCCAAAGAGGTAGATCAGAACTGGGGGGAATGCCTCCATGCCACATGGAGCCCCCATGGGACCCCCAGGCCTCACCACATGGAGCTATGGGACCTGCCTCAATGTCATGCACACAGAGTCAAGCCCCTGCCCACCCTTGCATGCCCACTGCATGCGTAGCCTCCTAGTGATTGCTCATTATGGCATGAGAGCATCACGGTGTGAGAGCATGAAAACCAAATAGACTTTTATTAATAGGACTATTATTATTAATCAGCCCAATCCTGGAGTTAATACTTAATTCCTCTTAATGACATCACATGTAAGTGGTTGACCAGGCTTTGAAAACCTCCAAAGATAGGGCACTCACTATCTACATCTATGGTATCTCTAGCTCTTAGAATGTTCTTCCAAGTATTCAGCTAAAATTTCTCCCTTTGTGACTTGTACTCCTTGGTCTTAGTTATATCCCTTGGAAGTCTTAAAAGGACAGCAACCATCCCTCTTGTACTAGTAAAGGTTTAAAGGAAATCAACTGGGAAATAAGGAAGAGGAAAGAGGATGAGGAAGAGAAGGGGGAGGAAGAGGAGAAGAAGAAAGGGGTGGGGGAGGAGGAGAGGAGAGAGAGAAGTGGAAGGGAGGAGGGGAAAGAGGTGGTAGAGCAGTTGGGGAGAGGAAAAGGAAGAGAATCAATCTCATGCAGGAACCAGGGCAAAGTTCAGGACCAACCTTATGGAGTCACCAAACCTTGGTCTCCAGCACTACCTTTAACAAGCCTTACCCACAGCTACAAGAGTCTGTTCTTTCAGCCTGAGTCAGGTGTTCACCCCTGAATCAATCAACTCTGGCCAAAGGTAGACCCTGACTCAAACTGAAATAATCACACTCCTATAGATCTTGGTGCTGGGAGCCTACCTTTGTATCTATATATATAAAACCCTAATATGTAAATAGACTAAATGGCAGAACAACCAAACAACTGGTCGCTATGACTTGCGCTGATCACCAGGGGGCAAGTGTGGAACATGGTGGATGTTGGTAGCAAGTGGTCATCTGCTGTGGCAGGATGGTGGAGCAGGTGAATGGGGGCACCACATCAAGGCAGGGTACCAGTTGCTGTCATCAGGGAGATCCTCTGGTGGTTACTGAAAATTCTTCGCTCCCATGTGCTGCAGTCCCACCAGGTGCGCGCATCTGCTACTGATACTGGCCCTGCTCACACCAGCTGCTAGCGCCAGAGATGCCAATCGCACCCACTGCACTCGGCGCCATCAGTAGGTGCCAGAGGTGGCTACTGGCCCTGATCATCCCTCAGGCCTTCTCCACCTCCCCCTGCTCCTGAGGGTTGATCGGGACTGGCAGCCGCCTCTTGCACCTGCTGCCAGCAATGGCCTGCTCACACCCACTGCTGGAGCTGGCCCTGCTCACATCTGGTGCTGGAGCCTCCGCTCACACCCACTGCCAGTACCCACTGCCGATCCCAATTGCTCAGTGGATGCAAGCAGCAGCTACTGGCCCTGATCACCCTTAAGGGCTTCTCTATCTCCCCCTGCTCTTGAGGGGTGACTGGGGCAGTAGGGGACACCAGCTGATGGCACCAGGCCTGCTTGCACCCAATGCTGGCACCGGACCCAATTGCTTTGCGCCATCAACAGGTGTGAGAAGGGTTGGTGATGTCAGTGCTTGGGAGCAGCAGCAGCAAGAACAGGGCTGCCAGCAGACAGGGGACTGGAGGAAGGGGCTGGGCGGGGGCTCGGGGGATGAGCCAAGACCACCCCTGTGCCCACTACAGCCTCATAGCCCACAGTTCTTTTCAAGGTGCATGAATTTGTGCACTGGGCCCCTAGTTAAGGCATTAAAAAAGCATTCCACAGAAGGGCAAATTGTTGTGAACTGAGAAGCCTCCCAGCAACCATACTATGAGAAAGCCTAAGTCATGTGAATGAAATATCCTTGAATACTTGGAGAAGCTGATCTCTAGTATAAACATCCTTCAGTTAATTCAATCACAAAGATTAAATTAATTATTATGTTAAAATAATTCTCTGATTGTTTATTTAGTTTTCTGACTGTTAAGCTTCCTAAATGTTAAGCTTCCTGAAGAGAGAGGCTCATGTTTGGCTCATTCACTGATATATCCCACTACTTAGCTAGGGACTTAGATCACAGCTCAAATAATTGCTGAATCCATTAATTGATTGATTAGTGCATTAACTGAATTATCAGTTTGGGGATCTTGTGGTTACTTGCTTTCAAATGTGGCTAAATGCCTTCCAGTAAGTTGACACTCATAGTAAAAAGAATTCCATTGTCAGGAGGGTTTTTTTTGTAGGAAATAGGAAAGAAAGTAAAATAACTCACAAGTTTTATTTTCCAGTCACCTGAGGATTTTATTTGCCTATATGTTCTGATTATCTATTCTTGTATAACACACTTCAACATAAAGTGGCTGAAAACAATAATAGTCATTGACTTGGCTCATAAATTGGACAGGGCATAATGGGGTGGCTCATCTCTGTTCCACAGGCCATCATCAGCTGGAGTACTTGGTGGGGAGTTAGAGAAACCACATCCAAGATGGCTGGCAAGTTGGTGCTGGCCAGCAGGGGAAGCTCCGCTGAAGATGTGGATCAGGACCTCAGTTCCTCCCCACAGTATCTCTCCATACCCAAGCTTGGTCATTCCCAGAGCATGGTATCTGGATTCTAAAACTGAGTGTCTCAAGAGAACACGACAAACAAGCACATGGAATTTTATGATGCAACCTCGGAACTCACATGGCACCAGTTCTGCCATATGCTATTGTCAGGACAATCACAAAGGTCTGCCCCTTGCAAGGGGAAAGGACAAAGACCTCATTGCATTATGAAAGGTGTGGAGGTCATATTGAAAGAAGAGCATGTGGGATGGGAGATAGCCGTGGCTATCTTTGGAAAGTTCAGTCTTTCCCACCATCTTTCTCTTTCGGCATGGGCAATCAAATTACATTTCAGCATTGAAAATTTGGACACTGTTGCCAGTCCTCCACTTAATCATTTCTTTTCTTTTCTTTTTTCTTTTCTTTTCTTTTCTTTTCTTTTCTTTTCTTTTCTTTTCTTTTCTTTTCTTTTCTTTCTTTCTTTCTTTATTTATTTATTTATTTTATTTTTTTTTTATCATCTATGCTGGGCATAGAAAGAAGTCCTGGACATGCAAAGATAAATGACAAAACTCTCTTCGACTGGGAAGTTCACAGATGGGTAGAGAAGATGAATAAAGAAAATTCAGTGTGATGAGTGATTTAGCCAAGGTACTAGTATGTATAGGCAGTGTTGACAGAGAAAGAAATGATTGATTTTTCGTGGCATGAAAGCTAAGTGTTAAGATTGCCTTAACACTTTTCTTCAGTGGATATCGGTTCTGTCACATTGCTAGGTTCCCATTTTCAGAGTTAATATGTATTTCCCTGGATGGCTACGTGGACAGCCAGTGCCCAAGTTGGGAGCCACACCAACCACAACCAAAAGAACAGGACTTGGTTAGAAAAACAATAGCGACATTACTGATGTCATGGACTAGTAGGTCCTCCTGGGAGCCTTGACATTTTCATAGGTAGGAGAACTCTGGAAAACAAATAGCAATAACGATAATACCTTTTTTAAAGTAGACTTTTTCAGAACATTTTTATTATTTTTATTACTTTTTATTGAATATATTGAAGTGACATTGGTTAATAAAATTGTATAGATTTCAGATGTACAGTTCTATAATACATCATCTGTATATTGTATTGTATGGTCACCACCCCAAATCAAGCCTCCTTCCATCACCATTTATTCCCTCTTTACCCTCATCTATCCACCCCTCTCCCTTTTCTTTTGGCAATCACCATACTGATGTCTGTGTCTATGAGTTGTTGGTTATTTTGTCGTTGTTGTTTAATCCCTTTAGTTTTTTCACCCAGCCCCCCTGAACCCTCCCCTCTGACAGTTGTCAGTCTGTTCTCTATGAGTCTGTTTCTATTTTGTTTGTTAGTTTATTTTGTTCATTAGACACCACAAAGAGTTCCCATATACATTCAAGCCAGTGCCCCATTACTAACATCTTAGATTAGTTTGGTAATTTATTACAATTCATCAACCAATATTGACACATTATTATTAACTCAAGTTGTGGTTTACTGAGATTTTCTTAATTTTTACCTGGTGTCCTTTTTCTACTCCAGGATTCCATCCAGATATCACATCACATTGAGTTGTCTCCTTAGACTCCTTTTGGCTATGACAGCTTTTAGATTTTTAATATCTTTGAAAACCTTGACAGTTTTGAGGAATACTAGTTATGAATGCTGTAAGATTTCCCTCTGTTGGATTTGTCTGATGTTTTTCTCATGATTAAACTGGGGTTTTGGATTTGGGAAGGAAGACCACAGAGAAATATTGTCATTTTCATCGCATCATATTAATGGCATATAGAATCAACATGATCTGTCACTATTAATTTCAACCTTGACTTGGATGAGTTAGTGTTTGTCAAATTTCTCCACTGTACACTCACTCCCCACCTTTACACTGCCCCCTTTGGAAGGAAGTTGCTGTGTGAAGCTCATACTTAGGGAGTGGAAAGCTGTGCTCCTCCTCCTTGAGGAAGGTGAGTATACATAAACTGTTTAGAGTTCTATACAGGAGATTTGTCTCTTTTTCGCTGTTGATTTACTTGTTCAATCATTTCTTTATGTCAGTATGGACTCATAGATATTTACTTTACATTTTGTTTTTTGTTTTAAATATTTATTGTTCAGATTATTACAGTTGTTCCTCTTTTTTCCCCCCATAGCTCCCCTCCTCCCAGTTCCCACCCCACCCTCTGTCCTTACCCACCACCCGCTGTTCCCATCAGTAGGTGTGCAATTATTG
>PVJC01055411.1:0-10204 GCA_004026665.1 Murina feae
CCCCCAGCCCAGCCCTCAGCCCAGCCCTCAGCTCAGCCCTCAGCCAAGCTCTCAGCTCAGCCCCCAGCCAAGCTCTCAGCCCAGCCTCCAGCCCTCAGCCCAGCCTTCAACTCAGCCCCCAGGTCTCTAGGCTCCTGCCTGCAGCTCCTCTGCTGGGTCTGACCGCCTCTCCTGCTGCCTCCTTTCGTGCCTCATTCTCTTTCCCAAGGAGCCCGCCCCCTCCTGATGGGCCCCAGGGAGACAGCTTGGGCTCTGCCATTTCCCCTCCAGGAGGCAAGGAAATGCTGCTTCAGGCTCGTGTGCATCTTCCCAGTAATGACAGCAAGGTGGGGTAGGAAGGGGTGACTAAGCAGAGAATTTCAACAGAGAAGCGAAAACTATGACAACACAGAAGTACTTCGAGCTCAAGCTGCAGTATCAGCAACAAGATTGAAGCCATTTCCCCGATGGGCTCAGCAGCCGACCAGAGGGCAGGCGAGGGGGCCGGGGACCTGAGGACAGACGGGGAGGACGCACCCCATCGGACACACGGACAGAAAAGGGATGGAGGAGACACGCGAGGGCTTCCGCGGCCTTTGCCACCATATTTAGCAGCCCCAGGCGGGGAATCAGAGCCCTGGCGAGGGGGAGGGAAGAGGAGAAACGCAGTGTAAAAGCATTTGGCCCTGGCCCATGTGGCTCAGTGGGTAGAGCGTCGGCCTGCAGACCGAAGGGTCCCGGGTCGATTCCCGTCAAGGGCTCATACCTCAGTTGCAGGCTCCTCCCCAGCCCAGGCCCTGCCCGGGGCTCACGCAGGAGGCGACTCATCCATGTGCTTCTCACACATCGATATTTCTGTCTCTTTCCCTCTCTCCCACTCTCTCTAAGTCAATGGGAAAATATCCTCCAGCGAGGATTTAGGGGGGAAAAAAAAAACATTTGGAGAAATAATGGCCAATACGCTCTCATTCTAGTCAGGGCAGAGGCACAGATCTGCACAGATCAGCGACCCGAACAAAGCAGGACACGCAGGAGAGGCCCCAGCGAGGGACACGGCCCTCAGACTCCAACGGCGAGGCCCAGGCGGGTGCTCGAAGGCGCGGGAGCAAAACGCGCCTCAGAGAGGGGCCGCCGTGACTGACACCACAGCCTGAGCCACACGGGCCGGGCGACACTTCAGGTTTTAAAACCAAGCGGAGAGCCCGGCTGGTTGAGCGTCGTCGACCTAGGAGCCAGGAGGTCCCGGTTCGATTCCCGGTCGGGGCACAGGCCCGGGCTGCAGGCGTGGTCCCCAGGGTGGGGCGTGCAGGAGGCACCCGGTCCATGGTTCTCTCTCAGCACTGATGTGTCTCCCTATAAACAAACAAACAAACAAAACGAAGCTGAGAGAATTCAGCGCCCGGAGGCCTGCCGCACAGACACTGAGACGCTCAGTCAATACGAGTAAAGGTGTGTGTGCACGGCGCGCGAGCTCTTTCGAATACGCCGCGGGGTGACGCGCGGCGGGCGGTGTTGACTCACCAGTTTGAGGTGCTCAGAGGCTCCGTTTTCCTCCGCGGAAAAGGCGTGCAGCCCGCAGGACGGGTGGTGCAACAGGAAGCGTTCGCCGCCCCCGTCCCCGCTTCGCTCAGCGACGGTGTCAGCCTGGAACTGGCTGTGACGACACAGTGTGATCCCAGCACAGGCACTGAAACAGCACGAGGAAATCCCCCCGGGAAAGCGCAGAGGCAGGGAGGGGGCTGGTGTGTTAGAGATCTTTCCCTGTTGGTCCTCATCTGAGGGTATGTTTTTTATTGATTTTGAGAGGGAGGGAGGGAGCGAAGGAGGGGGAAGAGAGAGAGAGAGAGAGAGAGAGAGAGAGAGAGAGAGAGATATCAATCGGTTGCCTCCCATACCCGCCCTGACTGGGCATCTAACCCACAACCTAGGTGTGTACCCTGGCAGGGAATGGAGTGGAACCTGGTGTACAGGATGACGCCCCCACTCACTGAGCCACCCAGCCAGGCCTAGAGACAGCTGACGACCACAGACAGAGGCCAGAGAGGAAGGACATAGAAGGTGAGGGACACTCGATAGAGACGCTCGGTGGCAGCTGCGTCCACGCACAGCAAGGGGCACACGAAGTGTAACTGGAGTCAACACGCCAGTCGGAAGGCGGTGCCGACAGGCGGGGAGACGGCACACACACACACACATGCGCTGCACAGACACACTCGCACGCCAGGGGCGCAGGCCGCACGCGGGACCGGCACCCAGGAAGCCGAGGAGGGTCTGGAATCGGTGTTAGTGCTGGGCAGGTCGGACTTTCCCACCAGCGACCTGACTGCAGACATGAAGGCGCTCCGCAGCAAGGCGGTGCCGCCACGGGAGGAAAACGCAGGAATAATCATCGTGTTTTTGCCTGGAAATAGACAAGCGCCGCGGGTGCAGCAGCGCCTCGCGGAGATGAGGGGAGACAGACAGACAAGTCAGCCGTGAGAAATGGAGATTTCACTGCTCCTCTCCAGCAACTGACAGAATAAATAAACAGAGCGTTAGGAAGTGGGAAGGCGGCCCGCGCAACGGAGGCCAGCGCCTCGCTTACATTTCTGGAACATTCCAAACCATGAAAGTGAGCACCTGGGGGGAGCGTCTTGGCTGGAGCACGGAGCAGGGATGTGTCTGTATTCCTTTAAGCCGCCGAAGCCTTTTCGAGAATGGTTCTGCCACGTCTGTCTGGGCAGCCTGTGAATTCCAGCGATTGCAGCAGACACAGCCTTCACGCCATGGTTGGCACTTTATCTAACTTTTTGAGACACATGGATGATAAAGCGAGTAACCAAATGTTGGACAAAAGGCAAATCTCAAAGCGTTTCCAAGAATGAGAAGCTGATGTCAGACACAGATGTGGACGGAGGGAGGAAGCGGACAGACACGGGCGGATGGCAGCGAAGGAAAGCGAGGAGATGAGGGAGGAAGCTGCGAGACCCACAGCTCTCTTGAAAATGGTATCAGAGTCACGGTTGACACGGACTTGCCTGTACCCGTGTCAAGGGCACCACTAGCCCAGCCCTGGCTCAGGGCTGGGCGTCGACCCATGAACCAGGAGGTCAGGGTTCCATTCCCGCTCACGGCACTGGCTCAGGTTGCGGGCTGGATCCCCAGTGTGGGGCGTGCAGGAGGCAGCCAACCCATGATTCTCTCTCATCATTGATGTTTCTGTCTTTCTCCCTCTCCCTTCCTCTCTGAAATCAATAAAAAAGATATTAAAGCCCTAACCGGTTTGGCTCAGTGGATAGAGCCTCGGCCTGCGGACTCAAGGGTCCCAGGTTTGATTTCGGTCAAGGGCATGTACCTGGGTTACGGGCACATCCCCAGTAGGAGGTGTGCAGGAGGCAGCTGATCCATGTTTCTCTCTCATCGATGTTTCTAACTCTCTGACCCTCTCCCTTCCTCTCTGTTAAAAATCAATAAAATATATATTTTTTAAAATATATTAAAATAAATAAAAGTTTTAAAAAAATAAAAGGGACCTGGCTTGATATGTCTGCCACTCGCAAAGCCATCACCTCATTCATTAGAAATAAATGAGTGTTTTGTGAACACTGGGTGTGGAGTTTTATAAACATCCATGAGGGCAGGCTGGTTGGTAATGTCCTTCAAATGTTTAGCCTTTACTAATTTTTAAAAAAATCTTTATTGTTGAGAATATTGCAGATGCCCCTTCCCCCCATGGGCCCTCCAGCCTGCACCCACCCTCCGGCCTTCATTAACTTTTTTATAACGTTTTCTATGCTTTGGCAAAAGACAGATGTTCTGGTCTAGATATGAAAGTGCCCAGTTTTCTTTTAATGCAGACACTTTCGGCCTCGTGTATATGAGTGTCAACTGGATCGCGTGTTTGCTGTCCCGGTCACATCCTGCCTGCGTCTCTGGCCTTCTGTCGAGGTGCTGCATGAGCTGCTGAGCGGGGCGTGACTGTGGAGCTGTCCGCGTCTCCTGGGATCGTGTCATGTGTGCTTTGCGTGTTCACAGCCTCTGTTATTGCTGTCCGACAGATTCCTAGAGGCCATCTCTTCCTCCATAACGAACTCTCTGTCATTAATGAATGTCCCTCTTCAGCTCTGGTCCTTTGTCGGAGTCTATTTTGTCTGCTACTAATGTGGCCGCTCTGTCTTCGGCTTCCTCACTTCACCTACATTCTGTCTGTCTGTGCCATTCGCTCTAAAAGTATTTCTTCCCCAGGCACCATGGTGCTAGGCCTGGCTTTCCTTATTTTCACTCTAATAATCTCTGTTTTTTTCATTAGAATTTTTGGACCGTTTACGTGTAATGTACTTACTGGTGAGCCCACATGCGGCTCTGCCCATGTGTTGTTTAGAGTTTGTTTTTGAACCCTCTATTTTGTTGTTCACCTCCTCCTGCATTCTTTTATAGTTAAAATCTTTCCTGTTAATTATCCTTTCACTTCTAACTATTCATCCTTGTGTGTTTTTTTACATGTGGCTTTATGGGGGGGGGGTAGTTTTTAATTAACCTTTTGTTTTTAAATTTTATCCTGATTGCGTGGCGATCAGATATCTTCTTCTGAAATATATATTAGAGGCCCGGTGCATGAAATTCATGCACCGGGGAGGCACTCAGGGCGGGGGTGGGGGGTGTCCCTGAGCCTTGCCTGCACCCTCTTGCAGTCCAGGACCCCTCAGGGGGTGTCCACCTGCTGGCTTAGGCCCACTCCCTGTGGGATTGGGCCTAAGCTGGCAGTCAGACATCCCTCTGGCAGCCCCAGAGCCCTTGGGGGATGTCTGACTGACAGCTTAGGCCCACTCCAGATATCCTTACCGCTGCAGAGGATGTGGGAGAGGCTCCCACCACCTCCACTGTGCTCATAGCCATCAGCCCAACTGTGGGAACGCACTGACCACCAGGGGGTCAGCTCCTGCATTGAGCATTTGCCCTGTAGTGGTCAGTGCACGTCATAGTGACCAGTTCCAGGTTGTTCTGCCACTAGGGTCAATTTGCATATTACCCTTTCATTATATGGGATTTTTTAATACATATACTTACATATAGTTATATAAGAGCCATTCCTCATGATTGACTTTTGTAATTTTTCTATGTGTGCTTGGAAAAAAATGTTTATTCTTTATTTGTTCATTGCATAATTCTTCCCGTTTAAGTTAAGTATCCTTGCTGGGTTTTGTGTGTGTTTTCCCTCAGCCTGGCCTATCTGAAGGATCCATCTAAATACCCCACCAAAGTGACGGCTTCTTATTTTTTCCCCAGTAGGTCCACTAATCTCTTCCTGTGTGTGGAAGCTCTTTCGTTACGAGCCTGCACGATAAACACTGCTCGATCTTGCCATTGCATTAGAACTCCGATCTCCATGCGGTAACCTCTCTATTGTTATCCGTGCAGTTATCCGAGGCTTGTGGGGTTCGCATTGTGCTGGCAGGTCATCTGCCCATCCTTTTACTTCCCACCTTCCCGGGCCCTAAGGTTGAGGCATGACTCATGAGCGCCACAGATCTGAACATGTACACTGTCGCTTCAGTCTGTCCATTTCCACCAGAACTGTCACTAGAATGTGTATGAGACGCGCATGGGATTCATGGATAAATGTGGGACCTTTTACGTTACCGAATTTTCTGGCGTATAAGACAACTTTTTAACCCAGGAAAATCTTTTCAAAAGTCGGGGGTTGTCTTATACGCCCGAAAATACGGTACTGAAACTTTACATAAGGGGACATAACAGGTCTCTCCACTTATTTAGGTCTGTCGTCCTTCAAAAAATCAAGTTCCTGGTTTACCCTTCGCAGACGTTAGCATCTTCTGGTTTTATGTGTTTGTTTTATGTGTACTGTCCTGGTCCTCGCACACGCAGGGTAAATTCACAGTGAAGACATCGCGGGCGAGAGAACTCTGTAAACAAACGTGTAGTGATAAACGTGCCCGCACGTGTTTTTTTTTACACAGATCAACTCTGGCGAACTTCTATCCATTTGAACCATATGTCCGTGTCACACAGTCAAGTTGTCATGATGTAACCTTTCTCTTTTTAATCTTTAACTTATTTGTTTTTCTCTTCTTACTCCACGGATGGAAGGATCCTTAACTTCTCCCAAATTTTACAGAGAACATGTCCAGAGGTGTCATCCCAAGGGCTGATACTTGCTGTCAGCTTTTATAGAGGAACCTGCGTCAGGGCCGTGCACGTCTCTTCATCATTTTCTTACGGCGTTTGTCAGAAATGGGGTTAAATCTTCCCAAAGCTCTTTCCTGCCCCCCCCCCCACCCCAGCAACTGCGCGGCCCTCACGTGGAGAATCGCGGTCGCCAACGCGTCCTTCCGCTCCTCCGAAACCCAATTGGCCGTGAGCGAGTTTTAATGGATTCCTGCGCTTGAACTGTTAATATTTTGATTGATTTTTAAAAATCTCTGCTCATGAATTATATTGACCCGCAGTTTTCTTTTCTTACCGTTCTTGCCTGGTTGCGATCGAGATTATATTCAACTCGTAAAAGGAGTTCTTTCGTTTTTTATTGTCTGGAAAATTCCTTATGAAATTGGAATGATCTGTTCATTGACTATTTGGTAAAAGTCACCCATAAAACCGTCCGTGCCTCTTTTTAAAGGGGAAATATGGTGTGTGTGGACTTTAAAATACCGACGCCTTTATTGAACGCTCGCGGGCGGCCTGGCCATGCGTTGGGTTTCTTCTTTGTGAGGCGATGCTTTGCTGGGTTACGGAGGCGGGCGCGTTTATCACTACACGTTTGTTTACGGAGTTCTCTCGCCCGCGATGTCTTCACTGTGAATTTACCCTGCGTGTGCGAGGACCAGGACAGTAAAAGGAGAGTAAAGAACGGGCGTTCGTTCCCCCAGCACCTGGGCGACGCATCGGACCCCGAGCCGCCCCTCCAGCCCCCACAGCCTCGCCCCAGGCTCTGCTCCTTCCCTCTCCCCACAGCTGTCACGGCCCTGGCTTTGCCCAAATCATTTCCTTACGTCTCTGTAGAGTCTTCTGGTGTAAGAACGCATCACAAACATGTCATTTCGTTTAAAATGTGTGAAAGACAAGATCAGCTCGGCAAGGAAAGAGGTGGTGTTTGCGGGGGAGGGGGCGTTGCTGTGTGCAGAGAAGGGACTGCTCTGACTTAGGGGTCACGGGGTTCCTGGCTGCTGTGGGGACCCCAGACCGTGGGAAGATACTGTCCGGCAGCAGCCGGGAGCAGGGGGGTGGGAGCAGCCGGGCCAGCACAGGGGCACGGGCAGGGCCAAGCGCACTGTGGGTTCCCGGGGACCACGGTCCGAAGCCAGGCCTCTGTCCCACCGCCTGGGGGGATGCCAGCCCCCACCAGGGGCGATGGCCCGTGAAGGGTGAGGACAGGAGCCCTGAGCCAGCAGGACGCAGACGTGGGCAGATGAACCCATCCGTTCCTGCCGAGATGCCATGTTCCCTGCCCTGGTGCCGACGGGAAACCATATAATGGCCCATTTGCCTTTATTTGCCTGTAACCTTGGACTTTGCAAACTTCTCGGAGCAACTTATTTAAAGTGGAACTGGACATCAGCCGACTGGCCGGCTCAGTGCGCTTGGCCCAGATAGTCCTCTCTCCTCCTGCCCCCGCAGAGCTGTGCCCCTCTGGGGGGGAAAAAGGGGGCATGTACCCTGAGGTGGGCTGCTGGCTCCTGCTCGCTCCTAGGGCAGCAGAGTGGGACCCAGCCCACCAGGAGCAGAGAGAGGACAGAAGGAGGGAAGGGCTGGGGGCACGTACCTGGGCTGCAGGCTCCTCCCCGGCCCAGGTCCTTATGGGCACATCCAGGAGGCATCCAATCCATGTGCCTCTCTCGCATCGATGTTTCTCTCTGCCTTTCCCTCTCTCTTCCACTCTCTCTACATCAATGGAAAATGTCCTCCGTGAGGAGTAAACACAAACAAACAAACATAAAAGAGGTAGAGTCCCGCCCTAGTGCCTGTGGCAGAGTGGCTGCTGGTGCATCAGGCCACGCGGGAGGCCTGGGACCTGGATGGGCAGAGACGCGGGCCCAGGCCTGAGCTGAAGGCCCTGCCCTAGGAGTGCCCTGTCCAGGGGACGAGCTGGAATGTCAGCACCCCTCCCCCCTCTCTGTTCTGTTTGGATCCAGGATGGGGGTCAACACCACGCACCTCCCACCCCCAGAAGGTCAGGAACTTACTTGCTGGAGACTAAGACCAACAAGCAGTTAGAGTAATTATGCAAGAAGTCGCTGGAAGGCTAATGGACTTGATATTCAGCAAGGGCTGAAAATCGGCACCATATCACTGTCCGCTGAAGGGATCCCCTAACCTGATAATCCTTTCATTGTTTACCAAGCTTTGCCATTGATTTGCCTGCTTGCTTTGCTAAAGGGCGAATGTGTATTCTAGTAAATAAAAGCCAAGGGGACAGGAAGGTCAGAGAGCCCCTCAGCTAGCCTGGCCCCCATCCTCCTAGATTTATATCCTTGCCTAGTGCGTCAGTTTGTGTGCAGCCCCTTCTCCAGACTTGAACCCTAGCCACAAAGGGGTGCGGCGTTCACACTTACTCAGCTCTCCCTTGGAACCCTGACCTCCTCCAAGATAGGCTCAGGGCTGCGCCCAGAATTAGGTTGGTCCCAGCTCCCGGGCTGCCCGCGCCCAGCCAGGTCCACCCAGGACTGACGTCACCGTGACAGGTGCCCCGGACCCACTGAGGAGGGACCGGACAGAGCAGGAGACAATGGAAAGAACCCAGTGAGCTGGGAGGGAGGGAGGGTGCAGGCGTCCGCGGCTCGTGCTGTGGGATCCGGGCGTGGCAGGTGGCTTCGCGCGCGCCACCCCCTCTGTGCGTCCCCACGTGGCCGTCCCGTGTGTGTCTGCATCCTGACCTCCTACAAGGACACGGTCACCCTGGGTCAGGGCCGCACACGTTCCCTCGCTTCACCTCCGTCACCTGCACACGTCTGCCTCCAAACGCGGCCACATCCGGAGGTCCTGGGGTGAGGGCGGGTCCCTGGGTCACTGCAAAGGCGACCCTGGGGCTGACCGTGGGGCCCGGAGGCGCGAGGGGGCCCACACGCTGCCTCGCCAGCCGCTCACGAGCTGTTCCCCGGCTCTGCATCTCCGTCCGGTTTCTGACACGCGACCTGGACGCTGACCCGAGGCACCGCAGTTTCCTTCACGCCTCAGGCTCCCCCCAGAGAAGCCGCACCCTGAAAGAGGAGCCCGCCCCCCAGAGCAGGGGGGCTGGGATAGCAGGGCACGGGGTCGCTGGGCCCAGGAGGAGGCCCGAGGGGAACCCCGCACACCCACCATGGCGGCTTGTCCCCAGCTTTCCCGCACGGCCTGGGGGGGCCAGCTTCCCTTTAGAGGTGGGGACCCAGCCCGGCCGTCAGGGCTGCCTTGGGGCGCCGTGTGTGGCCCTGTGCTGTCAGTCCCCGGCTCATGAGTGACCGACGGCTTCTTCTCAGAGGGAGTCCTGCTTGGACTCCAGGCCCAGGACCCGGACGCCGCCCCCTCCTGTACCCAGGGCCACGCCTGTGCCCTCAGGTCCCCCCGAGCTGGGCTGTGGGGCCCCCTCCTGTGCTAGGCTGGCCCGGGCCCCTCTCAGCTGCCTAGTCAGAGGCCCCAGGAGGCGGAGGAGCAGAGACTGGAGCCCACGGGTATGTCCAATGGGCCCTGGAGAACGTGGGGGTGGCCTCTTCCTCGGGCTCCCGGGCACCCGCCGGGCGGGGTCAAACTGAGTGGCTCGGACCATGGGATCAGGACGTGGACTTTAGAACCACGTGGACTTGGGTTCGGACCGCAGGTCCTCACACGGGAGACCCTGTGCCTGAGAGAAGCCGGTCCCCTCCGAGCCCCACCCCTGTGAGGTGGTCCGTCTGTCCGTCCGGCAGGAGTCTCTGTGAGGCCAGAGGGAATGATGCAGGGACGTGCTCATCCTCCCCAGGCCAAGGGCCCCATCGGGTGCCATGACCGGCCTGGCCCGGAGCCCTGGTCGGACCCCCTTTCCCCGGCTGCTCCCAGCCCAGGCCCCGCGGGGCCTCAGGAGGGGCCTCTTAGGAGGGCGCCCGGGCAGCCTGGCCCCAGGCCTGGACTCGGAGGGCTGTGCACTGCTGTCCTGGGGCCCCCGCTCACTCCCGGCTCCAGGGACAACCCCCCCCCCCGCCCACTCCCCGCCTGGCCTCACTCCCCGATAATCTCGTGCTGATGGACAGCACTGTCCTCGGAATCCTAACGAGAC
>PVJC01055412.1:0-10196 GCA_004026665.1 Murina feae
GACGCAGATTTCTGGGGTTTTTCTCCTATAATTGATACACTGTTCCTTTAAGCCGGCCTACACATGTAACAAAGCCTCTCTCTGCCTCACCTCGCAGAGTCTATACTGCAACAATGTTATAGTTTTAGACTCAGGCCAGGCTGCTGTTCCCTTCAGCTCCCGAGGATTCTATGATTGATACATTATTGAAACATGTTTCCGAGGCTGCCCGCCAGGGGCCGAAAACAGTTTCCCTCTCGCTCCTGCTGCAACGGACGCTGCCTAAACGTTTACTCAGGTCTGTGAGTGGCAGCTGCCATGTTGGCTGGGCTAATTTGCATACAGCCACTCTGATTGGCTGGTGGGCGTGGCTTACCCTGTCTCGGAGAAACGGTTAATTTTAATATTTTGCTTTTATTAGTTTAGAAGTTGTACCAATTAGACTCATCTGATAATTTAAAAAATTATTTAACTCTATCTTTCTATAGGTCTTGCACATATATTTTGCCCATACTTTATAACCTTTTTTTCCCTTTTTAAATAGTACAACCTTACAATTGCACCATTTTGACAGTTTCTATCAGGGACAAATATATTTATTTTATTTGTTTTTCCATGACAAAGTCTTTTCTTTTCTAACTTTTGAATCCAAATTCCTAATGGAAGAAAATGCCTAGATTCTGCCTTGGGAAAAAAAAATAATAACAAAGACAACAAAAAGACATCTCTTGGTCCTTTGGGTCATGTGATCCTTGGCCCTGTAGTTTCATGTAGTTTCAATAGCCATGTCTGCCAAACTGAAGATAGCAAACCAATTTTACCTCCTGCAGTTGCTGCTTAGGACTGTATCACTGAGCATTTGAAAAGGCACCTTCTCAAAACAGCGTGGTATAAACTGCTTTCTAATATGAGCAAAACAACCTTGACTCTGAACATCACTTGGGAGTGAATCTTATTCTTTGGACTCTTTGGTTCATTTTGAATGAGTTTTTCAGACAGAGCTATAGATATAATCTCTCTCTCTCTCTCTCTCTCTCTCTCTCTCTCCCTCTCTCATTTCTGAAATATAATTTCAGGAGACATTACCCATAATTTTGCATTTTAAATTCAAGTATGTGATGCTTAAAAATTGGGCACAAATTATCTCTCCTTGTTTTCTGTTTGTAACCATAAATAGCAGAATTTAAAGAGGTTAAATTTATTCATGACTGCAACATCTGATTTGCCCTTCGAAGTTTGTATTTGTCATGATTGCCAACAAAGCTGAAATGTTGACTGTGTACTTGTTCGTTATGTTTTTTCCCCTCACAGACTCATCATAATTATGCAGCTGTGTGTGTCTTCCACCCCAACACACATTGGTTTTCAATTGAATCATTTTATAAGGAATTATTTGCTGCTACTTAGATGTTTGACTGCTTGACTGATAGCTCTATTTGTCAAATCTTCAAAGGCAGTACCCTCCATCTGTTAAAGTGTAGCTTATTTTAAAAAAGAATATTTTTGCCATATTCAATCTTGATAGATGATAAAAAGCAACTAGGTAAACTCAAGATCCATATTAACAAAAAGACACATAGAAATAAACTAAATTTAATAATGAAAGTGACTGTTTTAAATTAGGAAACACCCTGGTAACTTTAAAATTAATGAGAAAAGTTACCCAGCAAGCATTGCTCAGCGGTTGAACATCAACTTATGAACAGGATGTCATGGTTCAATTCCTCATCAGGGCAGTGAGAGGGGTGCAGGAGCAGCCGATCAATGATTCTCTCTCATCAATGATGTTTCTATCTCTCCTCAACCTTCCTATCTGAAATAAATAAAAATATTTTTAAAAAATTGATGAGAAAGTTTCTTGCTCCAAGATAAATATTTTTTTAAATCATACTTTACACCATTATAGCAAATACACACACACACCATTTAAAATAGCAACCAAAACTTAAAATATTCAGGTATTAACTTAACAAAGAAGATATAGGGCCTATATAAAGAATGCTATTAAGCGACAGCATAACATCTGAATAAACTAAAAGGCATATCATTCTTGGATTAACCAAAAAACTTATATCCATACTAGAGGCCCAGTGCATGAATTCATGCACCAGTTGGGTCCCTCAGCCTGGCCTGCGGGATCGGGCCAAAACTAGCTCTCAGACATCCACCAAGGGGTCCTGGATTGTGAGAGGGCACAGGCCAAGATGAGGAAACCCCATTGGTGCCTGATCGGGACTGAGGAGGGATGCAGGAGGTTGGCCAGTCAGGAAGAGACCACGGGAGGGCTCCAGGCCATGGCCGGCCCATCTTGCTCAGTCCCAATCGGCCAGACCCCAGCAGCAAGCTAACCTACCAGTCGGAGCATCTGCCCTCTGGTGGTCAGTGCATGTCATAATGAGTGGTTAAGCAGTGTTAGCATATCTAAACTAATAAAGGCATAATATTGAAATTAACCGTCTCTTTGGGACAGGTAAGCCACGCCCACCAGCCAATCAGAGTGGCTGTATGCAAATTAACCCAGCCAAGATGGGTGCCGGCAGTGCAATCACAGAGGTAGGTGTGGCACAGGCTGCCGGGCGGGCAGGGTGGAGGGCCTCTCTGTGTGGGGTGGACGGGAGGGAAGGACCATGCCCCACGGAATGATCAGCTCCTAGAAGCAGCCTTGGAGACTCAGTTTAGGAAGCGCCCACGCCCCACTGCACCATCCGCTCCCAGAAGCAGCCTCAGGGACTCAGTTTAGGAAGCGTCCACCCCCGCATAGAACAATCCCCTCCCAGCAACCTTCAGGACTCAGTTTAGGAAGTGCCTATGCCCCCAAGGAGAGATCCCCTCCCAGCAGCCTTGGAACCTTGCGCATCCCCAGCAGTGAGCCCCCTGACACACACCTGCAGCCTCAAGGTCTCAGTCTAGGAAGCCTCATGGGCGAGTGATCCTGCCCCACTGGCAACTGCAGGAAGTCAGCCTCCAAATTTTCCTTGCCCCCAGCCCAGTGATTGGAGTGGGGACAGGGGTATCTGGGCAAAACTACCCAGCAAACTTCTCACATTGGGCAGAAACTTATGACCGGGTTAGGGAGGTAAATGGGTTTTGTTTAAAATCTTTACAAACCACAAAGGAAATGTCTGAAGTAGGTTTCACATCAGAGGTAACTTACAACTAATTTCTGAAGGCAAACTGCTGCATTGCAGTTACATTACTAGAGAGTACCCAGTTGTCTGGAGGTCTCCACAGGGGCAGTGTGAGTGCTCCCCGCCCTGGTTCCTCAGCACCTCCGGCAGGGCTTGAGCCCACCCAGGAAGGCCTTTTCCCCTACAGTTTTCACCAAGGCAGGCAGGCTTTGTAGACATAAATAAGAAGTGCCCACGCACAAGTCCTGAAGATGCCGAGGCCGGCAGAAATGACAAAGAAATTGGGAAAAGAGCAAAACCAGAAACACCACCAATCCCAACATAGATCATCTTTTTCTTCAGATGATGATGTGTTTCCATCTTCTTCATCTTCTGGAAGTGAGACAGATTCAAGGACTGAGGATTCTACCAACAGAAAAGTTAAGAGAAAGAGAGTACATAAAAAGAAGAAAAGAAGAAAAGAAAAAAAGGACAAAAGATGAAACATCAAGAAAAAGAAAGAGAAGGAAAAAAGGAAGAAACACCCACATGATATCACCTTTCCAAGATCTCATGACATTCCTGTTTAAGGAGTTTATTTTATGACACCTTTAGTTTGTGTTTACATTTTTACTGGTTTGTCAAGACCATGGCAGGTAAACTGTCCAATATGTTAAAGAAAAACTGTATCTAATAAAGAGGGAATATGCAGGGGAGGGCAGTTAGGGGTGATCAGGCGGCAGGGAATAGTTAGGCATCGATCAGGCTGGCAGGAGAATGATTAAGAGGTGATCCGGTTGGCAGGCAGAAGCGGTTAGGTGCAATCAGACAGGCAGTCAGGTGAGTGGTTGGGAGCCAGTAGTCCCAAATTGTGAGACATGTCTGACTGCCGGTTTAGGCCCAATCCCTGTACTGGCAGTCGAACATCCCCCAAGAGATCCCAGATTGGAGAGGGTTCAGGTTAGGTTGAAGGAACCCCGCCCAGTGCACGAATTTCATGTACCGGGCCTCTAGTCATTATCGTATTAAGCTTTGATTGCTTGAACAGCTGACAGAACGACCAGACAATCAGCATATTAGACTTTTATTATATAGGATATGCATTGCCTATGGACGCATGATGGTGAAGGCCTGGGTGGGGTGGGAACCAGGTGGAGTGGGGCAAAGGGGGGAGAAGGAGAAACATCTATAATACTCTCAACAATAAATGTTGGTTCTTTTTAAGTTTGTGAAATTTCCACATGAATTTGTTACTGGATGGGGACTTGCCCAAGTGGCCAACCTATAGTGTGTGGGTTCTTGATTTCCTTCAGGAAAGATTTCAAAATATAAGTCCAGATGATTTTGAGAGTGATTTATTAATATGAGGGTCAATGAAACAAAGGAAGGACATAGGGTAGAGGAAGCCGCAAGAGAAACCCCAGCTGGTGCTCTGCTTTTGCTCCCTAGAAATGTTGTAGGAAAAATGTGAGCCAAGGCAGGGCTGCTGTTAGCTCACTGGGAAATCAGAGGAAATGGGACCTTATAGACAGGTTCAGTGAGTAAGTTTGGGAGGAGCTGCCGCTGTGCCAGCTTGCAAGTCTCTTGGGGACCCTTAGAGTTTAGGGAGGAAGTAAAAAGGTCATGCCTGAGAAGAGCAAGCCCACACTGGGTCTTGAGGATTTTTATTTTCTTCCGCAGGCAAGAATTTCAGGAGAGGGTTTCAGAGAATATTCATCAGCTTTCCATGTGAGTTTTTAATAAGCTGATGCATCAAAATGAACTAATAGGAGAGTTTGGGATTACTCTTTGGTCTGCTTTACTTTTATCTTGGGTCTGTCTGGCTTTAGTCATGTTTTTGTTCTTTGTTCCCCTGACTTCATCAGTCCTTGTATTTAGCCAGCATAAATGGCATTAATTGTTCTGTGTCTCCTAGACGGGGGTGATTTAAGCTTTGTATCTTTGGTTAGGGAGGAGAGGTGTAAACCATTTGCTCTCAAGTGTCCTTGGCTAGGGAAGGCAAGGTCTTTTGATTCACTAGCTGACGGTAAGTTTTTTAGATTCTTTGGCCTTGTTTAATTATACCATCTCAGTCTCCCCACTCCCCTCACACAGGAATTCTTCCTAATTTCTTCTTATCCTACCTCAAATTGAAATAGAGTTTCTTACAATTAGATAAAATGAATTTAAAGTTTAATATTTTAGCCATCAAACAGCTTTAAAAATTACCATAAATATTAAGTGAGGGTCAGTTTATCACCTTATAAAACCACTTTAATATTTTGATAATCACAAAAGCATAGTAAACAGAACATTAGAAAGTAGATGACCTAGCACTTAAATAAAGTTAATATTACTAAATAACTACAGGAAGGTTAATAAAAACTCTTGCTGCAGTATCAAGGCAAAAGTTGACCCAACAAAGTACTGATAGGGTGGTCATAATAATCTGGCCACTCAGTGTATAATCTAAACTAATAAAAGCGTAATATTGAAATTGACTGTTTCTTCGGGACACCTAAGCCACACCCACTAGCCAATCAGAGCAGCTGTATACAAATTAACCCAGCCAAGATGGAGGCTGGCAGGGCGGCTCTGCACTGGGAGCCTCCGCAGCTGGCACAGCTGTGCTGGGTGTGTCAGCTCAGTGGGGGGGTCCAGCCCAGGGTCTTCTCAGGACATCCAGGAGCACCCGTCCTGGGTCCACTGTCTGGCTCTGCCCTGGGGGCCTCCTCGGGGGCATGTGGAGCACCAGTCCAGGGTCTACTGCCTTTGTCCACCCCCCGGAGGCCTCTACAGGGTGTGCGGGAGCATTTGCTGCACAGTGTGGAGAATCCAAAGCCAGTCTGCTGCCTGGCTCCACCCCGGGTGTGTTCACTCAGCAGCAGGGCCCCATCGAGGGATCCTGCACCAGCATCCGCCCCTGGCTCACCACCCACCTCTGCGCCAGGTATGTCCCCTCAGCGGTGGGGGCCCACCAGGCATTTGCGATCGTGGGCCCTCCGGTGGGAAATGTCCAGGCCTGCACTCACCAGCCCTCCCACCCCCCAGTGCAAACCCTGAAGGGGCTGTGGGCAGCCTGAAAATGGCCCTCAGCCCCTCACCCAGGCTGGCCAGGGATGCCAGCAGGTGGACATCCCCCCCTGAGGTGTCCCAGACTGTAAGAGGGCACAGGCTGGGCTGAGAGACCCCCCCCCCTGAGTGCACCAATTTTTGTGCACCGGGCCCCTAATATATATATATATTAGACCCAGTGCATGAAATTCATGCATGGGTGGGATCCCTAGGACTGGCCAGCGATCAGGCCCATCGAGCCTTCCTTCATTTTGTGCAACCCCCTGCTGGTTAGCACATGTCATAGCGGGTGGTCAAACTCCTAAGGGGACAATTTGCATATTAGCCTTTTATTATATAGAATTTTATTCCATAGAATGCATTTAATTATTTCAATGAGATAAGTCTAGTCTCATAATCCTAAATTTTCAATTCTAAAGTGCCCTTAATGTTTATTAAGAACTTCAACCTGAACACATGTATCAAACGATCTCTGTAGTCACTTCCCCATTGCCATGTTTATGTTTTGTTTTTTTTAAAGTCACATGTATAAATCCTTATATGTCTAAAATTCAATGTATATCTTATTACTAAAAATATTTTGTTTATAATCACAACTGGCTTTCTGGAAAAATGGACTCTCATTGCAAAATTTCTTTATTATATTGGATAAGTATTTGTCTTAATGAACTTCAATGAAAAATATATATATACTTAAATGACAATTTCATTATTATTGCAAGTCAGAAAGACATAAGATGATTACATTCTGAAGACATTGGTTCATTGTATTTTTGCTAATGGGCCTGATACTGAAATAATTAGCAAGATGTAGTACTAGCATTTAATCAAAGAACAGTATAAAAAGTCTTATATAGATAGCTGATTTAATTGCAAAACATGCAACATAAAGTTTCATGCTAAAGTTAAATTTTCCGTAATATTCATGAGCTCACCTGGCTGACCCACTTTTGACTATTGCACTAATGATTAATTATCAAAACAATGGCTGAGGACTGTTAGTGGTTACATTTAAACTCTCACCAGCAGGTAATTTGAAGTTAAAGAGAATCTTACTCTTTCCAACTATGCATAGACATTGAAAAACATTCTCCACTAGCTCAGAACTATCCATTTTGCGTTGCTTTGAACTTCACAACCAAACATGCATTGATATACATCGCAACAATATGGCCTTGCAATTGTATTCCCAGTTTAGGTTTCATAAACTCAGTAATCATTGATAGTATCCTATTCATTTCAGCTTTTTAATCTTTGTACGTTGAAGGGGTGGGGGACATCCAGCCTGAGGGTTGTGTGAGACCCACAGAATAATTTGGTCTGGCCCTACCCAGGCATTTGGAGTGAATTAATTAGGTATTTGACCAAATATGACAGACTAATTTTTAAGTTGATGATTTTATATGGCCTGGGAATGATGTCGTAAATATCAAAATGGTTCTTGGCAGAAAAATGTTCCCCACTCTTCATGGGATGAATTACCCACTCTTTAGCAGCTAATCTTACCTATCCTTGCTGCTGCTTCTAATATATAATTTCTTTCAAACGTCTGTTTTGTGCCTTTTGCCTCATCCTTTTTATTCCAGTAGATGTTTGTCTTTATCTCTCTTAAACCATATTTTTCTCTTTAATACAATCTGGTTGGGATGGACTCAAGCAAGTGTATTGAATGTTGTATTGAAGAGAAAAACATGCAGTGATTTGTATCTATTCAAAAGTCTTAGTAATAAATGTTTATCAGGACTAATAGAAACTTGCATTCTAGAATGCAAACAAATATCTGGGCATGAAATGTTGAACAGAGGGGTTTGAATTTCATTGAGGAGGGGTTTGAATTTCTTAGTATTATTAACTACAAATTTATACCTTATCACTAAATTTTGTACAGCATTTTGTTGTGGGAAAATTTTTTTTTATCAATACCGGTAAACTGGTACAGATTAGAAATGTAGTCTGTTTAATTTATACATAGGCTCACATATAAATGATTTTGTATTAATTTAGTTCAAAAGCTGCAAGCAATTTTGAAGTTATTATTATGCCAAAAATAAAATTAGGGATAAATAAGCTAGCCAAAATGGAGCCATACTCTATTTCTTCCTGAAATGACAAGGGTAACAGATGATGGAGAATTTAAATAAATTTAAAATCATTATCAAATAATACATATCTGAAACTTCAATGATTGATCCAAATATGTACATTACATGTTACAATTGTAAGGGTAGAGGAAAATATGTATTAAGTAGAATAGGCCTGATTTTTCTATTTGACGTTCATGAAAATTATATGACAGGTATTTTTAGGTGTGAAAAAGGAAAATTATGTCCAAAGTCACACAACTAAAGAGTGGCAGAGCCAGTATAAGATATTTCCTCAAGTACGGCTCTTAGCATAGCTGGCCTCTTATCTTTCAGGTCACAAGACCTCTACCTAATCAGAGCTACCCTCTCTAGACATGCTGGTTAATACAATCCTTAATTACTGCACCACTTAATCTCTATCTGTAACCATGGTTTCTATCACAATATTAATGATTTCTTACTCTATTTGGGCTCTTATGAGAATATAATGAAAATATGAGAAGCTTATAAACAATAGAAATGTATATATCACTCTTCTGGAGGCTGTGAGTTTGAGATCAGATTGTCAGCATTGGCAGGGGAGGGCTCATCTGAGTCAAAGACTTATTTCATCCTTACAAGGTGGAAGAGACAAGAGTGCTCTCCCAGGCTCTTGTGTTCAGGCATTATCAGAAGGAGCCCTCCTGGCCTAATCATTGCCAAAGGCCCCACCTAGTAATACTATCACACTGGGCATTAGATTGCAATTTATGAATTTGAGAGAGGGGACTCAAATATTCAGACCATAGCAATCAAGTATCTTCCTTACTTGTTTAGTTGTGTCTTGTTGTCTGTGTCTCCCCTAAAAACATAACATCCATGAGAATAAGAACTTTCTCTTCATTATTGCTATCCCTGCAATGCTTAGAACAGTGACTCACTCAACCAGTAGCATTCACATCACCTGAAACTTGTTAAAAATGCAAATTTGACAGCACCACACCAGGCCTATTCAATAAGTATCTAGGGAAGGGATTTAGTAATTAATGTGTGCAATACCAAGTCCTCCAAGATATTCTGGTGCACACTGAAATATGTATGTGATGGATAATAAAAACATATGAATGAATTTAGGTAACAAATAAAAATTATCTAATATAATAAAAGAAAAACATGCAAATTTGACCGTTACCACCAGCCAATCAGAGCGGCTGTATGCAAATTAACCCAGCCAAGATGGAGGCTGGCAGGGCAGCTCTGCACTGGGAGCCTCCACAGCCGGCCGGCATAGCTGTGCCAGGTGTGTCAGCTCAGTGGGAGGGGGGGTCCTGCCTGGGGCCTCCTCAGGGCATCCAGGAGCAGCTGTCCTGGGTCTGCTGCCTGGCTCCACCCCCCGGGGGCCTCTACCAGGTGTGTGGGAGAGTGGGTCCTCCACAGGGCTTGCAGGAGCAGCCATCCTGGGTCCACTGCCTGGCTCCGCCCCCCAGGAGCCTCCTCGGGGCATCCAGAAGCAGCTGTCCTGGGTCCGCTACCTTCATCCACCCCCCAGGGGCCTCCACAGGGTGTGCGGGAGTGTCTGCTGCACAGTGTGGAGAATCCGAAGCCAGTTTGCTGCCTGGCTCCACCCCAGGTGTGTTTGCTCAGCAGCAGGGCCCCACCGAGAGACCCTGCACCAGTGTCCGCCCCTGGCTTGCCACCCAGCTCTGTGCCAGGTGTGTCATCTCAGCGGTGGGGGCCCACCAGGCGTGTGCGATCGTGGGCCCCCTGATGGGAAACGTCCAGGCCTGCACTCACCAGCCCTCCCACCCCCCAGTGCACGACCCCTGAAGGGGCTGAGGGCAGCCTGAAAATGGCCCTCAACCCCTCACCCAGGCTGGCAGGCATGCCAAGCAGGTGGGCATTCCCCCCGAGGTGTCCCAGACTGCAAGAGGGCAGAGGCCGGGCTGAGAGACCCCCCCACCCTCCGAGTGCACAAATTTTTGTGCACCAGGCC
>PVJC01055413.1:0-10200 GCA_004026665.1 Murina feae
TGCACAGGGGCTGGGCCTGGAAGCCTGGACACCCAGAGGGGCATTTCCTAAAATGAAACTGCAGCCTTCCCCCTCCTGGAGTGTCCTGGAGACCCCTAGTGGCCCCTGGGGCAAACGAACCACTTTGGGCCTCGGTTTCCCCTTTTGAATCAAGCTGTCCTTGAAGGCTGTTCTGGGAATTGTCAGCCCAGAAGATGAGTCTTGTTTCTCAGAAGGCAAAGCCCTTTACCGCCTTCTGGAAAGTCTATTTCTGAGCACCCCAGAGCTGGGCCCGCTCCCAGGCTCCCCAGGCCCAAACCCTGCGGGAAGGAAGGGGGGCCAGGGTGGGTGTGGATGGAGCAGGAAGTGCCTGGCCAGGCTCCCCAGGCCGCCTGCAGTTAACACAGAGGCTGCTGATCCGCAATGTCGGCCCCTGTCCCAGCCTGCGCACCAGGACTGGGGACTGAGAGATTGAGCTGGCCCAGGGTCTGGTCACTCTGTCCTAGGTGGTCCTGGAGCCAGGTCATTCCTCTGGAGACCTGTCCCCATCCCCTTCCCTGAGCCTGGGTGTCCCCACCCGGGTCTGGGAGCCCTGACTCGCCATCCTTCCCCAGACGAAGATGGGCTACAGCTTGGAGGACGTGCACCTCATTGGCCACAGCCTGGGCGCACATGCTGCTGGCGAGGCGGGCAGGAGGCTGGGGGGCTCCCTGGGCAGGATCACAGGTAAGGGGTGCAGGGGTGGGGTAGGATGGGTTGGGGGGGAGCCTGTAGAGCAATGGTAGCCCTTACACAGGCACCTCCGGTGGCCAAGGGTGCCCCTAGTGGTCCTTTGGGGACACTGTATTTAGGTTCTGCCAGACTTAAATAATTGCCCGTAAATTTTCATGGGAATTACAGAAAATGTAGGATTGTAAATAAAAGCATGTTTATTAAAAAAGGAAAAATATAACTAGCACATTCAACTCATGACTTCAGGATTATTATTGCTGGAGTACGGCAGATTTTTGAACAGTGAAACGGTTTCTTAATAGGAAGTCATCAGTTCCACAATGCTAATTGTCCTGGCTGTGTCAGCTACAGGCAGAAAAGGAAAGTGCTGAGACCTGTCACAGGAAGCACGTGGCAGATACTAAGAATGAATTAATGAATCACTAGGCAAAATGAAGCCGTACAAGACATGGACACAGACACGGCTGAGTCACATGTGCATGTAACTGTGCAGTATGATGGCCGTGTCCTTTGCCCAGGGCTGTGTGCTAGGCATTGGGGGGAGGATCGGGGGATTCATAGGTTATGTTTATGGAGACTTTGTCAGATTGCAGAGTTCTGTCTCTTACACCTTTGCGTGGGGTTTTCACAATAGCCCCATAGGTAGGTTGCTGTTAGTCCCACTTTCTGGTAAGGAAACTGAGGCTCAGGGAAGACATGCATTTGCCCTTGAGCAGAACCTGGGCTAGAATGTAGGCCACTGAGTCCTGTAGGCCATGCCCCTTCCACCCTCTGCTTCTCTTGGAAGATGAGCTGGACACAGCCCCTGCTTCAGGCAGAAAGCCGCATGGATTTTGTGGGTCCAGGGGTTGGAACCTGGTTTGTCACTGTCCACCTCCCCTTTCAGGACTGGATCCGGCAGAGCCATACTTCCAGGGCACGCCCGAGGAGGTGCGGCTGGACCCATCAGACGCCATGTTTGTGGATGTGATTCACACAGACACCTCACCCATAGTCCCTAACCTAGGTGAGTTCCTCACTCCACGGCTTGGTGACCAGGGCTGTAACTGGTAAGAGTAGGTCCAGGGGTGGTATTCAAAATGGTTAACTACAGTAATAGCTGGGATGCCAACCAGTCAAAGTGCCAGCTACCAATAAACAGCCAGCCCAGTGCCAGTGGTATCAGCCTGTGGCCCCAGGCAGGTCAGACAAACACTGGTGTCGCCTATGGAAGGCTGCTGCTCAGTCCTCAAACCCTGTGTCCTTCCCTAGGCTCCACTATTCATTCATGCGCTGGTGGGGGTTCAGGGAATAGGGGAGGGGTGGAGGGTTCTTAGTGCTGCTGCAGAGGCGGGAGAGGCTCCCACCCCCACTGCTGTGCTCACCAGCCAGAAGCCAGGCTCACTGCTCCTTAGTGCTGCCTCCCTTGGAGGCAGGAGAGGCTCCCACTTGCCACTGCGCTCCCCAGCTGTCAGCCTAGCTTCTGGCTGAGTGGTGCTACTCCTGGGGGAGTGCACTGAGCACCAGGGGGCAGCTCCTGCATTGAGCATTTGCCCCCTCGTGGTCAGTGCACGTCATAGCGATTAGTCATTGTGTTTGATCAATTTGCATATTAGGGTTTTATTAGATAGGATGCTTGACCTATACTTGTCAAATGCAATGTCAATGTTTGAGTATTTTGCTCACTTTTTTGTGGAAACTTTGGTTATAGTTTGTGTTGTTGGAAATGAAATATATTCTTTTATTTAAATCTTCTAAAATTAAATGGGTGAGTTGTTAAAGAAATGAAAACTTAAAATAAATAAAATTATGTAAATCATTAATATTACATAAACTCAAGGCTCTTTTTTCAATGTTTTCTTATGTAATCCCTCATGAAACATGACAGCAAAGGGTATGTTTCTAATAATAGTGATGGTTACCAATGGCTGCATTGGACATACACATACTCACTGGATAATCATGGTAAAAACCCTAGACAGTGGGCATTATTATTACTGTTTCATAGCTGAGGATACTGAGGCTTGAAAAGCTTTAGTAATTGCCCGAGATCATGGAGTGTGTAAATAGGACCAGGATGTGACCACGGGTGTGTGTGCTTAAAAAGCCAAAGTGTCCAGCCATTGTGCCTGGCGCTCAATACAACAATGAGATCTCACTAGAACCTTATAACATAGAAATCAAAATTTCAGAATGAGTAAAGGAATGGAAATTGTGGAAGTCCTGATAGGTGTCTATGATGCATAATGCTACCAGGAGATATCAATGCTGTTCACAGCCTCCCAGGACAGACAGACAGATACACATGCAAATGCACCTGTAGGCATGCTCACTGCCTCTGCTCCCTCCTCCTTCCTTGTCTTGCTGTGGGCTCATCTTGAAGAGAGTTCTGAAAAGCCGGTGGGGTGGCTGTCCTGAAGGGACAGTTCACCAAGAAGACTCTCGCTCTGGTCCAACGGAGTAGGACCAACTATGGGGCTATGACCTTGCCTCAGGACCCCTTCCCTCCTGCTCACCGCCACTTCCGATGTTTCAGGTTTTGGAATGAGCCAGAAGGTGGGCCATCTGGATTTCTATCCAAACGGAGGAAAGCAAATGCCCGGATGTAAGAAAAATATCATTTCATCCGTCATTGACATAAATGGACTCTGGGAAGGTATGTGCATTAGCAAAGCAAATGGCAGTGCCCTCCCTGGGGAGAAGGCAGGATGCATGGCTGGGCCCTGGTAGCACTGAATTTGTCTCCATGTACAGCGTGCTCATTCTGTCCCAGGCATTGTCACAGCGCCATGAGGGATTACTCTGCTTATCCCCATTTTACAGCTGAAGAAACTGAGTCTCAACAGTTATCAAACTTGCCCAAGGCCATCTTATATTAAAGTTCAATTTCTGGCTGCAAAGTCCCAACCTCATACCCAATCGAACCTGGGACGCTTGAGTCTATAGTCTGTGTTGTTCCCCCCGCCCGCCCTCCCAAACTGCCATCAGGATGCTGAGGCATGAGCTGGATGGGCACCTTGGTAAATACCAGTTCTAGCTTTGCCCCACCCCCACCCCAGCTACTTACACTGCTTGCTCCTGGAAGGGCACGCTGAAAGATTTGACCCGCTTGCCCTTTGCTGTGGGCAGGTGCTAGGATGGGAAGGGACTAAGCTGGTAAAAGGAGCGAGTGGGTACAGGCTCCGTGGGTTTGGGGAGTGCCTGCGTGGAGCAGGAGGCCTGGAGGTCTAGGGGGCATGAGGCTTGTGTGTGTCAGTGTCAAAAATGTCCAAACCTGTAGAGAATTTTTACGACTTCATTGGAGCCAAACTCACAATGTCTGGGAAATAAAATCTCAACGAACTGAGAACATGCTCCAGAGAACGGCAGTTTTGCGGCTTATTTTATACATTAGAATAAAAAGAGGAGACATAAGGCATTCCATGAAAGCACGGGTGGTAGCTTAGGGATTGGAAAGTGTAAAATGGAAAGCTCTGGAATTGGATATAAAGTAAAATAGAGGCACATTCTTTACATTGGTGGGTACAGAATAGCTAATGATCAACGATGACAGCACATAGAGGTGGTATTTGGGGAACAAGGTCACAGTGAGGTCTGGTGCTCCTATAAGGGGGTGCCCTGAGGGGTTTGGGAAAGATACTCTGATATTTAAAAGGTGCGTTTTCTTAAATGCAAAAAGAAAGCAGTTTCACTTAAGGTAAATGTTGATCATTAACTGTTTGCCACAAAGTAGTCAAAGTCAATGACAGGAACTTGGAATTGTGACTGAGGCATTCGGGAATGCTGACTCCCCTCTATGAAACGAGGAGGTGACTCCTTATTCTGATCAGAACGTTCAAGCTTCAAAAGTGAGAGTCTCCTGTGAGCTCCCGTGGCTTTTGCTTCCTCAGGAACCCGAGACTTCGTAGCCTGCAATCACCTGAGAAGCTACAAGTACTACTCCAGCAGCATCCTGAACCCCAACGGCTTCCTGGGCTACCCGTGTGCCTCCTACGAGGAGTTTCAGAGGGTGGGTCTCACCAGGACCCTGGGGAGGGTGGGGTGGCTCTGCTGTTGATGGTTTTGTTCCTGGGGCTTGGAACAGAACAGAGGTGTAACTCCACGACTAGTAAGAAGAGGTGCTGGTAATGCTGAGCCTCGCAGAGCCTTCTTCCTCTGGGGAGCAGGGTGTGCAGGTGGCGCATGGCCCAGACCTGACCAGGCTGGGCCTTCCCTAATCCCCCACTTTTCACTGGAAAAAATTCTTAAAGGATGGCTGGACGGCATGGGTGAGATGGATGCATCCATGAATGGATGAAGGGTAGATGGATAGATGAATAGAAAGATGGTTAGATGGATGAGTGGATGGATGAGGGAGGGAGGGAGGGAAAAAGGAAGGGAGGGAGGGAGGGAGGGATGGGAAGATGAATTGATCAATTGAGTGAGTGAATGAGTCAAAGGCCTACCACTCACAGACAAATTTTCATTTTTCCACTAGAATGGCTGTTTTCCTTGTCCAGCCACCGGATGCCCCAAAATGGGGCACTATGCTGACCAGTTTCGGGGGAACACCAGTGCCGTGGGGCAAACATTCTTCCTGAACACAGGAGGGAGTGGTAACTTTGCTCGTAAGTTTCCATTGTGCCCACTTAAACGCTGGAATGATTTTAAAAGGTGTATCCACCCTGTTAGTTAGGGCCCTTGGTAGCAATGGATAGAAAGTCAACACCAGCCAGCTTAAACGATAATGGAAGGACAGTGGCATGGCATTTGTCGACCTACTCTGACCAGCAGAGTAGGTCGATTGTGAATGGCCCAGCCTGGTCACATGTCCCCCCAACCCTGTGGTAGGAAAGATGGATTCTTTAACAGAAGAAGGCAAGATGGGGCAAAGGCACCTCATGATTACCCACCACGCTAGTCCCCCTGTTTACACACACATGAGCACTCTGTGTTTTATGGTGTTATTGTGCCCAGCTTCTCTCTTAAAAAGAACATAGTAAAAGCATCAAGATTTGTTTTCTGTAATTAATATTACATGATGGCTGAACAGAACAGCACTTATTTTCCAAGGGAGTTTTACATTGAAAAACATTTATGCATTGAAAAACATTTCAATTAATGTTTTTAGTTGAAAAACATTAAACTTCACATAACACTGTTTACGCAGGGTATTTTATGTAATATGACACTTAGCACACATGATAAAAGTTGGGAGTATCTATAAAGGTTACAAGCATATTCCTTTATGTCAGAACGCACCTTAGGAAAATGCTTGCATGTGTGCAGGAGAAGTATTTAAAGATGTTCACCTCAGCATTGATTTTAGTACCAAAAGAACACGGGGAGAAAGCTAGATATCCACCCCTTGTGAAGCACCCACATCCCGTATGTAACCATTCAAGGAAGGATCTAGAAAACCTCTAAGGCATATTAAGTAAAGAGGCAAATAGCAAAGCATCAGGGAATATATCATGTTCCAGTTAGGGTCTCTGCAGAATACAGAGCTCATTCAAATGGTTCAATGAGGAGACCTCATTGGAGGACCTGCTTTTGGAGGAGTGGACAGGGTTGAAAGAACAAATGAGGGATGCTGAGGCGCCCAGAATGTAGTGGCTGCAGGGCTCCAGGAATGGAGTGAAGCCAGCTACTGCCAGACACCTGGTACTCGAGCAGGGAGGCTGCAGGGGAGCCTCCATCTCCCTCCGCCTGCCGCTGGGCCGTGTGCAAGCCTCTGATGGGCTAACCCAAGGGAAAGCCAGTGGCAAGGACCCATGGTGAGGCCGATCTTATGGAGTACAAGACATCCATCCCGCCAGACTGACTCACTGGCCTCAATGAGACTTAAGCAAGGCCTGACTGGTGTTGCTCAGTGGTAGAGTGTGGACTCATGAACCAGGAGATCACAGTTCAATTCCTGGGCACATGCCCAGGTTATGGGTTCTATCCCCAGTAGTAGGTGTGCAGAAGGGAGCTGATCAATGATTCTTTCTCATCATTGATATTTCTCTCTCTTCCTCTCCCTTTCTCTGAAATAAATTTTTAAAAATTAACAACAACAACAACCCCACAACATTAGCACAGACAAATTTACTGTTGCCTTCTTTGTTTTTATTTTTAGCACAGTGCGTCAAAACCCAGCACCCACCCCATTCCCTGGATATGACAATCAAGAACATCTCCTGACAATGCCAAATGTCCCCGGGAAGCAAATCACCTGCCAGGCTTGGTTAAGTCCACAGACCAAACTGGGAAGACCCTGAGAGGGAGGGCAGGTGGACAGAGCACTGAGAAATGGTTTATTCATTTTTTAAAAATTATCTGTGCTATTTTCCCACTGAGAATATGCCCATGGCATGGGGAAATAACAAAAATAAAACAAAGAAGGCAACAGGAAGTGATTTCTCCAAATGTTGGAGCCCAGCCGCCTCCCTCTCCCAGTGGTCTTTCTGGTACAGTCTGTGGTGGGCACCTGGGTACCCGGGTATAGTAACCAGCCGCCCTCCATCCATCAGAACACATACCTGGCTCTGTAGGCAAGAGATTATGCTGAGCTGCAACATTTACTTCTCCCTGAGTGCCTCACCCCACCCAGCATCACAATTCCTGGGACCCATCTGCATTGAAGGAAACCATTCCTTATATTCGCCTTTCCTCCCTCTCATGGGGATTCAGAGCTTGGAACAAGAATGCTCCCATGGGGTTTTTTTTTGTTGTGTGTTTTTTTTTTTTTTCCAACAAGATGAGTTCATTGATCTGATTGTATCTTTTCTTTGCACAGGTTGGAGATACAGGGTGTCAGTCACGTTGGCTGGAAAAAGGAAAAGGAGTGGGTCTTTCGGGATTGCTTTATATGGAAGCAATGGAAACTCAAAGCAATATGAAATTTTCAGGTAAGTCTGATAGTAAAGCGAAATGACCATACTTTCCCTAAAGATTATTAATACAAGATTGGGTGTAAACTTCTATGTACATCTAGCCATACAGAACCTTTGAATCCTAGGATGTCAGAGCTGGAAGGAAGTCTCTTAGCATCTAATTTAATCACCCCGTAGGAGAAGAGGGAGGCCCAGAGAGGAAGCACTCCCGATTTTAAAGACTGACTCCTTCTGGATTGCCAATCACTGCTTCCTTCCTGCTAATGTTATGTAATGGGGTTGCTATTGTTGTTGTTAATTTTTTTAAATTTTATTTCAGAAAAGGGAGAGGAAGAGAGAGAAACATCAATGATGAGAGAGAATCATTGATCAGCTGCCTCCTGCACGCCTCCTACTGGGGATAGAACCCACAACCTAGGCATGGACCCTGACGAGGAATTGAACTATTACCTCCTAGTTCATGAGACCATACTCTACCACTGAGCCACATCAGCCAGGCCCTACTTAAGTTTTATGAATATCATGTTCTCCTTAGACAAGGCACATTTATGTGGCAACTCCTTCCCATCCCACACACACACTCATTTGTGCTGTGTTTTACGTGAAGCCTGAAGCTAGCTTCCTGTTGCTATGGGAGCCTCAGCACCTAATTTTTGTGGGTATATGAGGCACTTGATGAAAAGGTGGTGGATAACTGTGCTGAAAAATTAGTTTCTGCCTTTGCACTAAGTTTGCATAATAATTTTCATGTTAAGTTAAAGTTCTTTGACCACTTGTTATGCTACATATGAGATGCACACAGATGACCCCGTCTGAAGCACATGCACCTTTAAACAAAGATAAGGAGTCCTGCAGTGAAATTAAAGAGTCAATATGCCGCCCCAAGTAGTTGACTTGCCTCTCAGTACCAATCAAGACAGTGGAAATCTAGAGTCCAGTATTATTCTAAAGGTGTGTTCTTCACAGATACGTTTTAGCGTCCTGGATGTGTATGGAGGCAGTCAAGGGAATTGCAGGAAACCAACAGCAACAGCCATTGTTTGGAGTAGCAACAGGTTGCTATCCCCCTAGTATTCGCCTATCCAGCTGAGAGAACACTTTATGTCTATGTTTGCAGAGGATCCCTCAGACCACATGCAAAATATGTGCGTGACATTGATGTGGACATCAACGTTGGAAAAATCAAGATGGTTAAGTTCCTCTGGAGAAAACGTGGGATAAATTTGTTCTGGTTCAAACTGGGGGCTTCGAAAATCACAGTGCAAAGTGGTGAATATGGGACTAAGTGAGTATCATTCATTCCACCTAAGTCTTGTTTCGATATTTCCTTATCAATCTATCTCTACAAACATACATGCATGCATTCAATCACCCACCCATCCACCTACATATTCTTCTACCCACCATTCCTTCATCCCTTTCTCCCCATCCACTTAACCACTTACCTATCCACTTATCCATGCAGTCATTCATCTACCCAACTATTCCTCTCAACTCTGCATCTTTCCAGCTATCCATCTGATTTACTTGGAAAAATCAGTCATTATTTTCCTTGAGCCAAATTCAACTTGACCTGAGCAAGACATCAACTGTAAGGCATAGGTTGGAGAAACAGGCCAATAGGAGACTCTGTTTTATCTCAAACAAGAAGGAAAGCACCCCAGAAGTAGTTGTAGGAAATCTCAGGGTTTATTTCATCAGTTGTGTGCATTTATTCATACAAATTGTGTTTTTTGGAGATTGTGACCTGAGAGGAATACAGACTGTTTGAGGATCTAGATCACAGTGGCAAGCTCTTCTCTTTCTGAGGGGATGTACTCTTACTTAGTGAGAGTAGAGAGAGAACATAACAGTGTTTACAATATGGCAAGAAAAAAGGCCACCTTAAAAGAGGATGATAGAAAGCAACAGATGTCAGCGTCTGAAGGAAGCTCGATCACCTCTCACGTACTATCATGATGCGAAGAGTGGGTTCACAGAGTCACATAATGTGTCTAAGGCCACCTAGGAAAGTAGAGGGAAGAGGGTTTGCAAACTATTTTCAAAAACACATACAAAGACCTTGCTCAGCTGCATCACTTAGCTGTGCTGACAGTACATGGTCATAGTCCTGATTCCTGGGTGTGGTGCTGGAAGGGTCAGAGGTCACTGGGGCTGTGTCAGGACCTTGTTTATTCAAGAGCAGAGCTTGAGCCTGAGGCAGGACCAGGACTTGGACCCCAGTCCTTTGACCTCCAATCCAGCCCTTGTTCCACTGTGCCCTCCCATCTCACACAACTGGGGGTCCCTAAGGCCTGGCTGGGGAATGCATTGTGGAACTGTCTTGGTTTCAGAGTATTTAGGTGGAGGTGAGGGTAGATGGTTTTCACCTACGGGAGAGCTCACCCCTATATATCCCAAACACCTATATATCTCACCTCATAAAAGGGCTTCCTCCCCAAGGAGCCACGTTCTGAAGCTGAGCCCTGAGGGAGGCTCATCTTTAGCCAAAGACGCCTCCAGGGAGAGGAGGAGGCCAGGTGTCCTGCATCTCAGGGCTGGGTTGTTGCCCCAACTGGGCAGGCTTCACCCTCTTCAGGAGTGACATCCCTCCATGATCTTTTCCCCCAACATCTCCATTGAGATATAATTTTCATAGCCTGTGTTCACCCAT
>PVJC01055414.1:0-10195 GCA_004026665.1 Murina feae
AGAAGAAGAAGAAGAAGAAGAAGAAGAAGAAGAAGAAGAAGAAGAAGAAGAAGAAGAAGAAAGATATACCTGTATCTTTTTAAAATTTATTTGAGAGAGAGAGAGAGAGAGAGAGAGATTGAGAGAGAGAGAGAGAGAAGGGAAATTGTGTGAGAGAGAAACATTGATTTGTTGTTTCACTTATTCATGCATTCATTGGTTGAATCCTCTATTTGCCCTGACTGGGGATCAAACCTGAAACCTTGGCATATTAGGACAATGCTCTAACCATCTGAGCTACTCAGCCAGAGCAAGTTATAACTGCATCTTTTGTGCAATGTTTTAAAGTTTTTGTTCTTGGAACAGATCTGGTTTCAGGAAGCCCCTCAAGAGAAGACTTTTCTCTTT
Organism: Murina feae; assembly: GCA_004026665.1. Classification (NCBI taxonomy): domain Eukaryota; kingdom Metazoa; phylum Chordata; class Mammalia; order Chiroptera; family Vespertilionidae; genus Murina; species Murina feae. The sequence continues at coordinate 388 of PVJC01055414.1, forward strand.
ACACTACATGCTCAAGGCCTCTGGCCTCTCCTCAGTGCCATCCCAATGAATGCCATCCTATCACAAACGTGCCCTCCCCAGCTATGTCCCTGGCCTCTCCCTTCCTTGACAACCTCATCCTTTACCACAGGTTCAGGAGTCTGCCCACCCATTACTCCAGCCAGGTCCACTCCACCCTGTAAAATGTGATAATGCGCAGGTGTCCCTATCAAAGCCCTGGCTACTCATGGCCCAATAGCCACCTCACCCCAGCCCCAGCCACATTCTCCTGGTCTCTCACCTGTCATCTCCCCTCCTGCCAGGTACCCCGGGGCATCTGGCCACCTTTCCTTACCCCTAAATCAAAGTGGTCACCAGCTTTATTTACTTTCTCATTAGCTCTGGAATCTGCCTCCCTTCCCATGCCATTCCTTCTAGTCCAGGCTTGGTCACCGTTCCCACATGGCATTCCCAATTGGGCACAGGATGCCTGAAATTGAGCCTACTGACTCACTTACTAGAGTGATGAGATGTCTCCAGCACCCTGTACACAGTGACTTGCATACAGTGCTCAGCCTGTCCATGCCTCATGTCCTCATCTGTTGGGCAGCATGCCTGGCTCCTTTTCCCATCCTGGGCAGAGGGGTGAGAGAATGGGGATGAAGTCCTCAGGCAACCCTGACACAGGCTTCTTGGGCTCTGTCAACCATTTTTCAGTCATGTTACCTTGAGAAACTTAACCTCCCTGTGAAGCAGGACAATAAGAGGCTAGGGAAATGCCTTGAGAAGTGGAATAAGAGAAACTGAGATGAAATAATTAAACAAGGCCAAAAAATTTGAGCAATTTATAGCCAACTAACGAATCACAAGATTTTATCTTCCCTAACCAAGGACATTTAGGAGCAAATGGTTTACACATTCCAGACTGTCCGGGAGTAGACTGGCCTCTGTTCGGTCTCTCTTCAATGACATTCTTTAAACATGAAATTAACTGGAAAATAATGCTAATATCTCTACACATATATTTTGGTAAACCAACATATTGAAGAACACATCTGGAATGCTAATGAATATTCTGTTGAGACCCTCCCCTAAAACCTCTCCTGGGATTCCCTCAGGCTAAAGAAAGATAAAAAGCCTCAAGACAGGGGACTCAAGGTCTTCTCTTGCTAGATCATGCCCATGTCTTATAACTCATTTTAAAAATAAATTTTATTGACTTTTTACAGAGAGGAAGGGAGAGGGATAGAAAGTTAGAAACATCGATGAGAGAGGAACATCTATCAGCTGCCTCCTGCACACCCCCCACTGGGGATGTGCCCACAACCAAGGTACATGCCCTTGACCGGAATCGAACCTGGGACCTTTCAGTCTGCAGGCCGATGCTCTATCCACTGAGCCAAACCGGTTAGGGCATGTCTTATAACTCTTGCTCTCTTGCTCCTAAACTCTAAGTCTCCTCACAAGACTTGAAACCAGGGCAACAGTGGGCAGCCGCAGCTCATCCTGAGATTACTCCATGAACCTGTCTCCGAGGCCTCCCTTTTCTCTGACTTTCCAGTGAGCCAACAGCAGCCTCACCTTGGCTCACTTCTGTTAGGGTTTGGCTGGTGGTGTGGACTGGGAAAGAATTCACAACTAAAAGACGAAATGCAGAGAGGAAGTTTATTCTACTTTCCATGAAGGGAAAGGGCCAACTACTGCCAATCAATACAGGGCAGGGAACAAAAAATGGCTTCCACTTTTAAAGAGTAATGACTGGTGTTGCTAGGTGACAAGGAAGGGAAGGGTTTGTGTTGTGTTGAAGTTGAGCAGATACCAGGGGGAGCTATCTTAAAAGGTTACAGTTCCCTTGCTTTCTAGGAGACAGTTTGGCAGATGTCTTAGGGCAGAGCAAAACTTATGAAGAGTTCAAAAGAGGCTTGTTTAAAGGGGGGAGGGGAAGGGGAAGGATTTTCTACTAACTAGAGACTCCTTGGTGAGAATTATCCCTGAGTTCTGAAAACAGCAGGAAGGAGGAGGAATGTAAAAATGTAGCCTTGAGAGTAGCTTATCTTGTTTTGCAGTTTGAACAGAGGGATTGTTTGAATCAGAGGAGTTAATCTTGGGGGCTAATTACCAGGTACTTCTCATAAATTGTGCAAGGCCACAGGAAAGAAAAAGAAAAACCTTTTCCCTGTCCTTACAACTTTTTTTACTGTGACTTTAATTTATTAGTGAGTCCAAGCAGTCCTGCCTAGGCTCTCTCCTGTTGCTTCTTCCATCCTAGGCCCTTTCTTGTTTCACTGTATATTTCAATAATAAACACTCTTAAAATTCCCTGGACTTGTGTTGTGAAATCTTTCCTGCATGAAGTCAAGAACCCACATACTACTGGTTGGCCCAAGGCAGACCTGCTCTGGGCCCAGTCCCCATTCAGTAACACCTGTGCCTCAGTTTTTTAAACTGTATAATGGTCATAACAACATCACCTACTTCATAGGGTGGTTGTGAGAATTAAATGATATAACAAATATGAAAGCTCAAAACTGGACATCTTAGCTAGGACTGTTTTCCATCACTGCCTTTATCCAGCTACACATTGTACAGTATTGGGCTATAGACACAAAACTGTGTTCACTGGAAAATTTCTAGAGTATTCTGACCATATGCTGTGGGAGCCCCTTACACGTCCAGCATGGTTCAGGGTTCCTGTTCAGGGTTCGAGTTCTGGAGGAGGCCGCACACAAAATGAAGAGAGAGAGACTATAAGAGAATCAATTTGGAATAATGGGGGACCAGGCATAGAGCCTTCCTTTAGTGGGTTAGACTGCCCACTGCTCTGGTCTTGCTCAAAGCTTTTATTAAGGCAATGGGGAAAACAACCATATCCTTATCCTTAGGGCAGGAAATTCCAACAACAAAGAGGCAACAAGAATTTACATATCAGTAACAGGTGGAGGGCTGCTTTAACTATCAATGTCTCCATCTAAATGATGAGTGAATAGCTCTGACTATTCAGAGCAATTAAGGTTGACAAGCCTTCAGGCACATTTCTCTATTAGTGACAATGACTGGTCTCTAGCAATATGCTTTTTTTCATTTCATCACTGACTTTAGAACCAAACCCAGCTGTATTGCAGGACCTGGGTGGTACCCATACCAGGTTGGATTTTGGCCTGATAACAAACTTGCTGAAAGATTGCAAAAAAATATTGTGGTTAACAAAGCATAGCTTAGCACAGAGGTCCTCAAACTTTTTAAACAGGGGGCAATTTCACTGTCCTTCAGACCTTTGGAGGGCCAGACTACAGGTCTAAAAAAACTATGAACAAATTCCTATGCACACTGCACATATCTTATTTTGAAGTAAAAAAACAAAATAGGGACAAAAACAATATTTTAAATGAAGAACAAGTAAAGTTAAATCAACAAAGTTACAAGTATTTCAATGGAAACTATGGACCTGCTTTTGGCTAATGAGATGGTCAATGTCCAGTTCCATATTTGTCACTGCTAGTCGTAGCCAGGACTGAGAGGAGGAGGGGAGTCAGAGAATGTGGCACACATTCCACACATGCGTACTGCGGCCCGGGATGAGTCAGCTGCTAAGCAGGACAGGCAGTGGCAGCAAAAACACCCAATGGACTGGATAAATGACCTCAGAGGGCCACATGTGGCCCGCAGGCCATAGTTTGAGGACCCCTGGCTTAGCACATAGTAGGTGCTCAAAAAAAATTTTGTGCCCTAGCTGGTTTGGCTCAGTGGATAGAGCAGCGGAGTGTGGACTAAAAAGATTCTGAGTTTGATTCCAGTCAAGGGCACATGCCTGGGTTCTGGGCTCGATCCCCTGCAGGGGGAGTACAGGAGGCAGTCGATCAATAATTCTCTCTCATCATTGATGTTTCTCTCTCTCTCCCTGAAATCCACTCTGAAATCATTTAAATTTGCCAAACGAATCAACAATATAACTACCAAATATAAATTCTATAAAAAAAATAAAAAGAGCTCTGGCCAGGTTGCACATTTGGTTGGAGCATTGTCCTATACACCAAAAGATTGCAGGTTCAAGTTCTGGTCAGGGCACCTACCTAGGTTGAGGGTTTGATCCCTGGTCAGAGCACTTTTGGAGGAATGGATCAATGTTTCTCACATTGATATCTCTCTCTCTCTCTCTCTCTCTCTCTCTCTCTCTCTTTCTTTCCCACATCCTCTCTCTCTAAAATCAATAAACATATCCTCAGATGAGGATTTTAAAAAGGAAAAGAAAAAGAAACAAGTGATTCATAATGCATGGGACAAGGAGGGGAGATGGGTGAGGGTTTAGGCTAAAAGTTGATGGGAAAGAAATTACCAGGAATGGACAGTTACCACTTAAGGTGAGCATCTCAAACACAAAGACCAACATGTGCAGAGACCTCTGGTTAGGAGAGCCTTTTCTCTGCTCCAGGGAAAGAAGAGCAGCAAAGCCATAGGGTGGTAAAGAAGGAAGAGTGCAGTGAGAGAGGCAACCAGGGGATCATAGATGAGGCAGGGCTTTGTTGATCTTGGCCAGTGCTTGCATTTTGTTCCAAGTGGAAAATTTAAACAAGAGAATGAAAAAGATTGTGTTCAGTTCTGGAAACTAAGAGCCCGCACTGGGACACTAATTAGGAATTTCCAGGCTCCCTTCTCAGGAGAAAGATCACACACATCTCTGTCCTATGACCAGTCCCATATGCCCTGGTGACTGCCTGGCTGAGGCCCTGGAGAAAAAAGATATAGTAAAACACTGGGCTCAGTGTGACACAGGGGCAGCTCTGCTCATGAATTAGCAAAGATCTTAATTAAATCATCTCCCTTGTGTTACCAAACTCAAGGTGTTTACCTCTTGGAGTGTTGTATTCAAGAATGAGACACAATTGTCCGGTTGGCACAAGTAGTTTTATTTATCTGAAGAAGTAAAGGAAACAGGATTCACATTCAAAGCTCTGTTTCTCCAAAGAGAGGCCTAGACATTGCTTGTCACCACTATTTTGTCAATTACACTTTTCAAAAAAAATCTTTATTGTTGCGATTATTACAGATGTCTCTCTTGCTCTCCCCCATTGCCTCCCTGCACCCAGTTCCCAACCTGCCCCAGGCCTTCACCACCCTATTGTCTGTGTCCATAGGTAATGCATATATGCATATAATATCTTTGTTTAATCTCTTCCTGCCCCCTGCCTTCCCTCTGAGAATCATCAGTCTCTTCCATTTCCATGCCTCTGATTCTATTTTATTCACCAGTTTATTCTGTTTATTAGATTTCTTATTCATTTATTTTGATTTTTAGATTCAATTGTTGATAGGTATGTATTTGTTGCCATTTTGTTGTTCATATTTTTTATCTTTTTCTTCTTCTTCCTCTTCTTAAAGACTATCCTTCAATAATTCCTAAAATATTGGTTTGGTGGTGATGAGCTCCTTTAGCTTTTTCTTGTCTGTGAAGCTCTTTATCTGACCTTCAATTCTAAATGAAGCTTTGCTGGGTAGAGTAATCTTGTTTGTAGGTCTTTGCTATTCATTACTTTGAATATTTCTTGCCACTCCCTTCTGGCCTTTGTAATTTCTGTTGAGAAATCAGCTGACAGTCAGATGGGCATTCCCTTATAGATAATTAACTGCTTTTTTCTTGCTGTTTTTAAGATTATTTCTTTGTCTTTAGGCCTTGGCATTTTAATTATGATGTATCTCCGTGTGGTCCTCTTTGGGTTCCTCTTTTTTTGGGGATTCTCTGTGCTTCCTGGACTTGTAAGTGTATTCCTTTCACCAGGTAGAGGAAATTTTCTGTCATTATTTTTTCAAATAAGTTTTTAATATCTTGCTCTCGCTCTACTTCTGGCACCTCCATAATGCAAATATTGGTACATTTGAAGTTGTCCCAGAGGCTCCTTACAGTATCTTCATATTTTTGGATTCTTTTTGCTCTTCTGGTTGGGTGTTTTTTGCTTCCTCATATTTCAAATTATTGATTTGATTCTCACAATCCCTGTAAAATATTCTTTATTTCAGTCAGTGTATGCTTAATTTCTGGGTCCCTTTCCATTTTTTTTTTTTTGAAGGTATCTAGAAGATTCTTGAGTAAACTTATAACCATGGTTTTAAACTCTCTATCCAATAGTTTACTTTCTTCAATTTCTTTCATTTGTGACATGTTTCTTTGTCTCCTTATTTGGCTGCTTCCCTGTGTTTGTTTTTATGTATTGGGTAGAGCTGCTATGTCTTCTTGAGTTGGTGGAGTGGCCTTGTGTAGTAGGTGTCTTGTAGGGCCCATTGGCTCAGTCTCCCCAGTCACACAAGCTGGGCACTTTAGGTGCACCCCTTTGTGGGCTGTGAGCACATACTTGTAGTTGAGACTCAATTGCTATTGGTATCACTGGAAGGAATTGACCTCCAGGCCAATTGACTGTGAGAACCACATGCAACTACAGTGGGAGAGCTGCTGTGCAGGAAACACCCCTATGAAGCAGGACTTGCTTCAGTGGGGCTTTGGTGCTCACTGAGTCTGCCCCTGGAGTGTGTCTTTTATGGATGTGTCTAGTTGTAATCTTGTATGGTCTGACACTGACCACTGTTGTACACTGGCTCTTGGGTCTCCAGGGAAGTGGAAAGTCAGCCACTGCCTGAGGCCACGCAGCAGGAGCTACAGAGAGATCTGAAGATTCCTCCTCTTTGTATCAGGTTTAGAAGTGCCCAGATGATGCTCAGCTATGAAGCAAGGCAGGTTGGTGCTGGTGCCAGGTCTTGGGCCTTTGCCTTTTATTGCTAGGTTTGAGGCTCCTTGACCCAACTGCAACTTGTTTGAGAGATTTTAACCTGAGCAAGGATATTCCATTCATATACAAAAGCCACTGCACACAGCTTGGATGGGGTTGTAAATTGGATGAGGCAGGGCAGAGCAAACAGAAATGGCTGCCAGTTAGCCGTGAGAGGTCCCAACTGGAGAGGTCCCAGCATAGGAACAATGATACCTGTGAGCACCTCCGTTTGGGAGAAAGCTGCCCCGGAGTTCTTGTCCCAATGCCAGCCAATCCAGTTCCTCCTCATATGTGTCTGTGTTTCCCAGAGCTTTGCCCTGGTGTTGGAGCTCAGAGAAAGCAGGACCTTCCTGGTGCAGGCCTTTTAACAACAGCCTCTGTGTCACTCAGCCCCAATCTGCACTGGTTTTTCAGTCCATAGTTCTTACTGCCCATAGGGACTTCTTTTCCCAGCTCTGAGGCCCTGGGCTAGGCATCTGGTGTAGGGCTGGGACCCCTTGTTCCACAGAGGCGATCTCCCTCCTGATCAAAAAAGTGGCACAGATGGGTGCTGGACTAGCCTGTACCATACCTCTGTATCGCCTAACAGTCTCAGTATGCTTTCTTCTTTACTTATTTAGTTGTAGGACTTCCATTAAGCCAGATTTCCAGTGGTTCTGGATGATGGTTGTTCTGTATTTTAGTTGTAATTTTTATGTGGTTGTGGGAGGCAGTTTACCTATGCCACCATCTTCAAATTTCCTGATTTTGTCTTTGCAATTGCCTACATTTATCCTTTGAGTTTGTCAAGCTCATCCTGTTTACAGCTGGCTTACAAGATACTATTTAACATTTAGCAAGGATAACATTGAGTAATAACATTTAGAATTGCTCAGACCTTGAGAGCCTTGTGCTATCTAACACTTGGTCCTCATGACATCAGAGGAAGAAGCTGAAGCTTGTGCATTGGGATGGTGGTCGCCAGGGGGCTGGGGCCAGATGAGTCCCCACCAGCTGCCTCTAGAACACAAGCACTCACTGCCCACAAGTATTCCTCTAAGGCCCTGGCCTTCTGGGATTCCGTTATAGAAGAATGCATACTCTGTGCCTAAAGTCACAGAGTCATTGCTTATAAACTCAAGTATTATAACTGACACACGAAGTTTGCCAATTGATAGCCCACAGGATTTTATTTTTGAACTCAAATTACTTGCTAAGATGTTTAAAAATGAAAAGATTTTCCATGAAAATATGCATGTCTTGGGGGGAATAGGCTTCTCTTGGTCAGGGGGAGGAAGGATGGAAGAGCACATCATCTGGCCACACTGGAGCTGACACAAACTGCAGCAGAGGAGCAACATGGCCTGCAGATGCTTCCCCAACCCTCACTGTCCTCTCCCAGATGCCTTTGTCAGATGGGAAGGCTGGGACTCAGGCCTCTGCTCTCAGGTGGCCCCTGCATAGCCTGTGAGGCCACCTGCAGCCCAGAGAGGGGGCAACTCTCTAGCATAACCTGCTTTTGCATCTCATCCCCAACCCTAGGCTTTTCTGCTCTCTCACACAAGACCTCTATTATGGTCTCAAATTGTTGGAATTTTCTAGATGCTGCTTTTAATTGTTCCCACATGGCTCCAGGGCCTTCAAAATATGAATCTTAAAGCACAGGCAACTGAGAGTGCCTGTGGAGAAGATGTAGAGTGTGGGAGAGGGAGATGCCACAGGAGAACTGCCATGTCAAGGTTGGGGGCTTGCCACCAAGTTCACATGGATGGAAGGTAGGAAGCAATTCAGGGCACCTGACAGAAAACTGTGCTGGGAGGTGGAAAACAAGGGCACTCATCTGCACATTCATACTCATACACACACCAGCTAACCCACAGCTAACCCAGCCCACGAACACCCACAGACTCAGATACACCAAAATGACCCAGTGCCCTCACAACGCCTTTCTAATTACATTTCTGAAAATGAGAAAGAGGAAATCAAATGACACTTAGGCCATGGCTATTTCCCACGACCTTTTCCATCGCCCATCTGAGCAGCCGAGGCAATGAGCAACCTGAGTTCTCAGCTGAGCCCCAGACTCCTTAGCAATCCTCAGCAAGATCCAAGATGAGTTTGGCCTGGTCTGGATGACATGTGGGCTCTGTCATGTCCTCATCTGCCCTGACCATGAAAGCTGTGGACAGGAGCAGCTGGCTCACGTGGGGGGTTACAGTCAAGGTAGGAGGGTCACAGAAAATATAGAAGCAGTGGAGACAATCCCCTCCCAACAAATTTTAATGGAACACAGAGGATCCCAGCTTTTCATCATCATTATTGAGCCCAGGGGTCCTTCGACATGCCTCCAAGCATCCTGGAATCCTATGCCAAGGGTTAGGCAGCAGCTTCCTAAAGGATCTCTTCCCTATGGGTCTGTGCTGTGGTGTCCATCTTCCCCCAGACCCATTCTGTAGACCCTGTGATGTGGATCCAGGCTCTCTATTCCACATGGCATCTTTGACAGAGCTCTAATGGAAGATCACCATTTTCCATAATGTTGTTTTCAATTTTTTTGAGCATGCAAATTGCATTATCAGCCACCCTATTATACTGTTATACCTGAGGTCAATTGAGACCATCATATTTCTTATTATAGCAATACTAGAGGCCCGGTGCACAAAAATTTGTGCACTCGGGGTGGAGGGAGTCCCTCAGCCTGGCCTGTGCCCTCTCACATCTGGGACCCCTCAGTGGATATCCTATGATGGCCCCAGTCTGCCAGGCGCCTTGTGTGTGTGTGTGTGTGTGTGTGTGTGTGGCCACTGAGGACCTGCCCCCAGCCGCATCAGAGGCTCGGAGCAGTCCTCCTGTGTGTGTCTACCTGCTGGGGGCCTGCCCCCAGGCACACCGAGGAGGCTTGGAGCAGGCACCCCCTCTATGATGATCTCTCAGACTCTTGCCCTCCCCTGCATGTTGTTCTCTTTTTTGAGCTGTGGCCAGGGCTGGGTGCGGCCTGCCTCCCAAGCTTGCCTACTGCCCATCTTCCTCCAGCCACCAGAAAGCAGGGAAAACCCTGCCTCGTGGTCAGGCCAGCCTTTTCCTGCTCCCTG
>PVJC01055415.1:0-10171 GCA_004026665.1 Murina feae
AGGAGGACCACACCAAGACATATCATAATTAAAATGCCAAGGGCAAAAGACAAAGAGAGAATATTAAAAGCAGCAAGAGAAAAACAGTTAGTTACCTACAAGGGAGTACCCATAAGATTGTCAGCTGATTTCTCAACAGAAACCATGCAGGCCAGAAGGGACTGGCAAGAAATATTCAAAGTGATGAATAGCAGGAACCTACAACCAAGATTACTCTACCCAGCAAGGCTATCATGTAAAATTGATGGTCAGATAAAGAGCTTCACAGATAAGAAAAAGCTAAAGGAGTACATCACTACCAAACCAGGATTATTTGAAATGCTGAAGGGCATTCTTTAAGAAGAGGAAGAAGAAGAAAAAGGTAAATATAAAAAGTATGCACAACGAATTGACAACAAATACATATCTATCAACAAGTGAATATAACAATAGAAATATCTGATGAACAGAATAAACTGGTGAATGGAATATAAGTAAGGGCATAGAAAGGGAATGGACTGATATTTCTCAGGGGGAAGGGGACATGAGCAGTGTGGGAAGAGACTGGACAAAAATCTTACATCTATGGATGAAGACAGTGGCGGGGGCGGGTAAGGGCACGGGGGGGGGGGGGGGAACCAGGTGGAGGGGAGCTATGGGGGTTTAAAAAAAAAGGAACATGTGTAACAATCTGAACAATAAAGAATATAAAAAATTAAAAATTAAAAAAAAGAATTCAAGTATATTCTGTGATTATAGTGAAATTAACTTATAGATCAGTAATAGAAATACCTTTGGAATGTTCCCACTTATCTAGAAATTAATAACATTTTTCTAAATAACCCAAGGGTCAAAGAAGAAATCAAAAGAGAAATTAAAAAGTATTTGAACTAAGTGAAAATGCAAACACATCATATCAAAATCTGTGCAGTGCCTCCAAAAAGTGCTTAGTGGTAAATATGTAGCACTGAATGCTTCATTAGAACAGAAAAAAGGCTTCAAGTTAATCAACTTCTACTTTAAGAAACTAGAAAAATGCAAATTAAACCCAAAGTAAGCTGAAAGTTTAGAATAAAAATCAACAAAGTAAAGTAAAAAAGTGGGGGTGGGGTCAATGAAACCAAAAGCTAGTTATCCCTTCAAGAATAAAACTGCTAGCTGGCAGGGGTCCTCAAACTTTTTAAACAGGGGGCCAATTCACTGTCCCTCAGACTGTTGGAGGGCTGGACTATAGTTTAAAAAAAAAAACTATGAACAAATTCCTATGCACACTGCACATATCTTATTTTGAAGTAAAAAAACAAGGCGGCAAAAACCCGGCGGGACGGATAAATGTCCTCGGCAGGCCGCATGTGGCCCGCGAGCCATAGTTTGAGGACCCCTGGGTCAGCTTGCAGACTGAAGTGTCCTTGGTTTGACTCTGGCCAAGGGCACATGCTTGGGTTGCAGGCTCGATCCCCAGTAGGGTGTATGCAAGAGGCGGCCAAGAAATGATTATCATTGATGTTTCCCTCTTGTTTCTCACTCTCTCTCTCTCTCTCTCTCTCTCTCTCTCTCTCTCTCTCCCCCCCCCCTCCGCCCCCTCTCTGAAATCAATAAAAAAAATTTTTAATGACAAATCTCTAGCCAGATTTAGAAGGAAAAAACAAGAAACACAAATTACCAACATTAGGAATTAGAGCATAAACATCACTATAGATTTACACATATAAAAAAGATATTGCCCCGGCAGGCATCGACCCATGAATCAGGAGGTCTCAGTTCAATTCCCAATCAAGGCACATGCCCGGGTTGCGGGCTCAATCCCCAGTGTGAGATGTGCAGGAAGCAGGTGATCAATGAGTCTCTCTTATCACTGATGTTTCTGTCCTTCCCTCTCTCTTCCTCTGTGAAATCAATAAAAATATTTTTTAAAAGACACTAAAAAAATAAACAATTTAGACTAATAAATTTTACAACTTAGACAAAACAGTTCAGAGTCACAGCTACCCAAGCATGCTCAAGATGAAAAAGAAAACCATAGTGGCCCATTATCAATTAAGGAAATTGAATTTGTCATTAAAACCTTTCCACAAAGAAAATTCCCGGCAAATAATTTTACTGAAGAGTTTTACCACATATTTAAGAAAGAAGTATTAACAACCCAACATAAGCTCTTCCAGAAAATTAAAGAGAAAGAATATTTCCCAATTTATTCTATGAAGCCAACATTACACTAAGACCAAACTCAGACAAAAATATTTTAAGAAAATAAAACTATAGACCAATATCTCATGAACTTCAACACTAAAAATTGAAACAAAAATTAAGCAAGATGAATCTAATATGTAAACAGAAAAATACTTCATGACCAAAGGGGGCTTACCCTACTTGGGGTTGGTTTAACATTCAAAAATCAATCACTGTAATTCATCATTGTGAGGGGGGAAAAAAAAAGACGAAAAATGTGATCATCTTAAAGGACACAGAAAAAGCATTTGACAAAGTCTAACATCCATTTTTGACAAAAACTCTCAATAAATTAGGAATCGAAGAAAATGTCTTCCGCCATATAAAAAAGCATTTATGAAACACTACAGCTGACATCATATACTTAAAAAACAGAATATTTTCTCTTAAAATGAGGAACATGAAGATATATGTTCACTCTGACCACTTCTATTCAATACTATACTACTTGGTTTTAGATACTGCAATAAAGAAAAATAAGTAAGTAAAAGGCACCAAGATTGGAAAGGAGGAAGTAAAACAACTTATTGGCAAATGACATGATTGCTTATGTAGAAAAAGTCAATGAAATTGACATAAAACTACTATCCTGACTTTATTTAGCTAGGATCCAAGACTCAGGATCAATCAATTACTATATTTTTATAAATACCAATGAACAAAGTGGAATTTTCAAATATAGCATTTAAATAACATCCAAAATTTTAAATACTCAGGTAAAATAAATCTGACAATTGTGCAAGACTTCTAAATTGAAATTTTTAAAACACCTGAGAAAAATGAAATACAAACCTAAATTAAATAAGAAATACACCGGCTCTAACTGATCTGGCTCAGTGAATAGAGTATCATTGGTCTCCCAACTGAAGGGTCCCAGTTTCCATTACGGTCAAGGGCCCATGCCCGGGTTATGGGCACAGTCCCCAGTGGGTGGCAGGCAGAAGGCAGTTGATCAATGATTCTCATAATTGATTTTTCTTTCTCTCCCTCTCCCTTCCTCTCTGAAATCAATAAAAATAAAAAATAAAAAACATGAATTTAGTTTAAAGGAAAGAAATATAACATGTTCATGGCTCAGACAAATCAATATGGTAAGATGTCCATTCTATCCAAATTAATCTCTAGATTGACTGCAATGTTAATCAAAATTCCAGCGAGCTCTTTTGAAGACAATAACGAAAACTGATTCTAAAATTGGTATGAATATTCAAATGACCTAGAATAACCAAATCAGCCTTGAAAAGAGTAACACTGGAGCACTAACATACCTGACTATGAGACTTAGTATAAATCTATGTAGTAATCAAGAAAGTGTGCCATTGAAGAGAAACAAATGGATTGATAGTACAGAATAGATTTCAGAAACAAATTTTATAGACATATAAATTTTCTTTTAGACAAAGGTACAAAAGCAACTCATCAAATAGGGGATAGTATTTTCGACAAATAGTGCTTAAACTTTAAAATGAGTATTTCGGGCCTTGAGTTCAGAAAATTTTTAGAAATGACACCAAAAGCATAAAAGATTGTAAATCACCAAAACTGAATACGTTTGATCTTCAAAAGACACTTAAGCAAATAAAAAGCCCGGCTCAGGCAGGGAAAATACATTTGCAAATCACATCTCTCTATATAAAAGAGGAACAAGCAACTAACCATCCCTCCGAAAAGCCCACAAGCCACATGTACCAGCCAATGAGGAGTATGAAAATTAACCCAACAAAGATGGCAGGTTAATTTGCATACACAGGCACCGGGCAGCCGGGGGTGGGGCAGGTACTTCCCCCCACGCCGCCATGGCGATACTGGGGAAGTTCCCGCCCTGCGGCCACCTGCGGGGTGAGGGGGTGGCACAAGCAGGTGCTGGGGAGTCGGGAGCTAGGGTCGGTGTGGCGTTCTTGGAAGCCGACGGTGGGGACTGGAGCTTCCCCCGCATCACCATGGCAATGTGAGGAAAGCTCCCGCCCCACTGGAGTGCATGCTTGGGGGCTGGCGGAGGTTCTTGCTCTGCGGCCATTTGTGTTTACACTGGTGCCAAAAGGCCTGTGTCCTTGGGCCAGGCGTCCTTGGGAGCCAGGCCACCCCGAGCCTGTAGGCCCGCATTGGCCAGAGTCTCAGAACATGACAGAGGGTGCATATCCGGCTGAGGGGGCTTTCCTCTCCCCCCATGCACAAATTTCGTGAACCAGGCCCCTAGTATCTAATAAAGGGCTTGTATCCAAAACATAAAAAGAACTCTCAAAAATCACTAACAAATACCAAGAAACCACAAACACCAATCAGAAAGGATATATGCACCCCTATGTTCATAGCAGCACAATTCACCATAGCTAAGATTTGAAAACAGCCACAGTGCCCATCAGCAGATGAATGGATTAGAAAACTGTGGTACATCTACACAATGGAATACTATGCTGCTGTTAAAAAAAGGAATTCTTACCATTTGCAACAGCATGGATGGAAATGGAGAGCATTTTGCTAAGTGAAATAAGCCAGTCAATGAAAGAAAAATACCACATGACATCACTCATTTATGGATAATAAAGACCATTATAAAATGATGAACAAAAATACAGAAGCAGAGCAGCATCAAACAGACTATCAAACTACTGCAGGAAGGCTGGGGAGGATTGGGGGAGTTGGGAGAGAGATCCACCAAAAGACTTTTATGCACGCATATGAGCATAACTAATGGACACAAAACACTGGGGGGTAGGGGAGGCTGGGGGAAGGTCAAGGGGGGAAAAAAGGAGATATGTACTATTCTTTGTAATATTTTAAGCAATAATAATTAAAAAAAGGAGACATGTACTACTGTTTGTAGTATTTTAAGCAATAAAACAAAATTTTTAAAAAATCACTAATAAGCAAATGAACAACAGTTTAAAATAAAATGGGCAAAAGGTTTAAACAGACACTCTACCTAAGATACAGGAACGGCATATAGTAATCACATGAAAATATGCTAAACATCATTAGTTATTAGGGAAATGCAAAGTGAAACCCTATGAGTCTTACCTGACATTCCCCACTCAATATACACAAACTTTCTGCCTTGGCCCGCTCTGAACTCACCTCTTCCCTCAAAACCTTGTGCCTTTCCGGTGTGCATGGTGTTCAGTGTACCTAGAACATCTTTTACAATTTGTTTCTGCAAATAACTTTTACTAAATCCTGCAAAAGAGCACAAGCAACAGCCTCTCCAAACTCTTCTAACAACCCCACTCCACCTAATCTGATTTAGAAGTTTCTTCATTCATACACTCAAATTTACTGAGATCCAGCTAGTTGCTAGGAAATAAAAGGTGTTGATGGAAAAAAACACACACTGAAAAAAGTGTCTGACTAAACTGATAATGTCATATAAACCAGTAACTCTATGGTCACAGCAGAATGTCAATTTCAGTTATTTCTTTCATAAATATTTAGTATATACCTACAATATGCCCAGCATACAGTAAGCTTAGAAAGTCAAAGTAAGATTCAATCATTGCCTTCATAGCACTTACAATCTAACTAGAGATTAGGTCAAGAAAACAAGTAATGATAGCATATAAAAGCAGCATAAATAAGTACCACAAATAAATGATATATAGCCTAGACTTAGGAGGCTCAAGCAGGATGAGAAATAAGGAAAACTTAACCAGAGTCTTCTATATGTTAGTAACCTCCAAGTGGCAGCTCTGGAAGTTATTGATATATAAGCTGAGACCTGAAGAATGGCAACTAGAAGAGGATATATGTTCTAGACAAAGAGCAGAAATTCAGAGCATGGTTATAATTCATATCAGGTAGTAAAAGCTAGTGTTGAGAGACAAGAGTAGAGATCAGATTATAAAGGGTTTTATAAGCCATTCTCAAGAATTAGGGAGTTTGTAATTTATCCAGAAGATAATCTTTGCCACTAAAGAGTTATCAGACTCTTGGGAATGCTATAGTCAGGCTTGCCTTTTTCTAACACTCTGGCTGCAAAACCAAGAATAAACAGCTGCAGTAATCCAGGGAGGGAGAGACTCAGTGGCTTGAACTAAGGCAGCAGAAGTGGGGATGTGGAAAGGCAGATGGCATGGAAAGTTATTTAAAAAGGTAAAATGTTAGGACTACATGACTGATGTGGGAGGTGAAGGGGAGAAGAGTCAAGGACAAAACTGAGCAGATGACGCTATTCATTGAAAGATAAGTAGGGGTATACAAAACTAAACGATGACTGTTCTTTAGGACATGTTAATCAGTAATCACTGTGGAACTGAAGAAATGTAGAACATAGGATGATTTTAAAGGTAACAAACCACAGAAATTCTGAGTGAAGATATAGAGATACTGAGATACTGAGGATGGTATAATTCTCAATGAAGGGCAGGGCACAGAACTAGTATTACTTTTTAAGGACATTAGTGTGCCAAACAATATCAGACAGGAAGGAAGAAATAATTTAGCAGTCTAGAGAGCTATTACAAGCACTAAGTGAATAACTTATCTTATACCAACAACTCTACATACATTACTAGGGGCCCAGTGCATGAATTCATGCACCTTGAAAGAAACTGTGGGCTGCAAGGCTATGGTGGGCACAGGGGTGGGTCTCAGCCCATCCTCCGCACTCTCACCTGACCTCCCCACCGACAGCCCCGCTCCCACCACCACAGCCACTCCCACATACTGAGGGCACTGCCCGTTCACACCCACTGACAGCGCGGAGCGATTGGGGCCGGGACCAGCAGCAGGTGCAAGCAGGTCCAGCGCTGTCAGCAGGTGCAAGCGATTGCCCCTCAGGAGCAGGAGGAGGTGGAGAAGCCCTCAGGGTGACCAGGGCCAGCAGCCACCCCTTACACCCACTGATGGCGTCAAGCGATCAGGACCAGCAGCAGGTGCAAGTGGCAGCTCTGGAGCCAATAGTAGGTGCAAGTGGGGCCAGCAGCATGTGCGAGCACCTGGCAGGCCCGTGGCACACGGGAGCAAAGAATTTTCAGTAACCACCAGAGGCTTACCCCCATGATTGGGGCACACCCCGCTCACCTGCTCCACCATCCTGCTGCAGCTGACGCCCACCATGTTCTGCACTCTGCCACCTGCTGCTGACACACACCATGTTCCATGGGCGCCCCCTAATGGTCTGCACACGTCATAGCAACCAGTTGAGTTGTTTAGCTGTTCGATCTATTTGCATATTAGGGTTAGATAGATAGATAGATAGATAGTATTGCACAATACGAGATTTGTTAATAGATTTCATAAGGATTTCCTTCCACAAAAAAAGTGAAAATGAAAAGGTTGCATTATAATTTTGCATTTAGTCCCAGCAGCTATGGCCAGACTTGACATTTGAAGTCTTTGTCAAAAAGCCATGTCTTTTATTAATTCATATACTGAAGTAATTGTTAAAATTGAAAACCACTGTACTGTGTCAAGAATGTGAATCTGTGTTTAGCCATTCTTGTATCCAAAGAACTCAACACACAGAGGTACTCAAATGTTTGTTAAACTAAAGAATGCCCACCCCCCACCCCCCTTTTAAAAAAAAAGTCATACTCATTGTAGCCTATACCAGCAAGGTACTAGCATGTTACCATATCTATTCTAAGAAAAGAAATAGTCTCTGGAAAATCTACTAAGTATCAAGAATATCCTTTATCTTTCTTAAGCACAAGGGTTTCACACACTATAAGCATATTAAAAGAAACTGGAAGGGGCCAAATTTAAGCTACAAAATAAACTCTTACTCAGAATGCCACCAAAACAAATTCTAAGAAAAAATAACTATTGGTTTTCCACTTGTTTCAAGTTATTTTCAATAGAAACAAATTCTAATACAACCACAGTAAAAAACACAGACTACAGTGAAATGTAAAGGTATACAAATATAGGACTTTTTAACTTCAAGACAAGAGTGCTATCATTAGTGAGCCCATCTCTCTCACTCTAGTTCTCCCTCATTTTTCTCTACCTTCTTGTAGGTTCCTCTTCACTGACTACTTAACTATGTGCCAGAATCTATGCTAGATGCAGGTGAAATACTGCAGGCCCTGCCCTCAAGATGTCTACAGGTCTTCAGATTACAAAAATTCACAATACAAATATTTAGTCTACAAGCCTTCAGAATACAAATATTTACTAAAAACACAGCAACTTCAAGGCCTTTAAAATCATATTACATTTCTTATTTAGACATGGAAAAGGGGTGTTTGTTAGCTAATGTGTTACTTCTGAAGAACTGAAGTGTATAAGCTCCAAGGTAAGGGGCTATTTGATGTACCCCAATGCCTAATATAGCCCCTGGAACAAATTAGGTGCTTAATAAATATTTGTTTAAAAATGAAAGTAAACTGTAACCATCAAAGGCATTGGGCATAAAGACAAAACCTATTTTAAGCTATCTCCTTTCTCCTACCCTCTCTGTAAACTCAACTCATTCCACTAATTCAACTCTGTTCACCTGTAAGAAGAGAAGCAGAATGGCCTTTACAGACTTGTCCCCATGTGTTCCCTCATTATTCACAACAGGATGTCACTCCTTCTATTTGGTTAACAGAAAATACATGGCTCTGCACATAGATAGAAACAAAGAATAGCTGAACTCCAAAAATCAAGGTTTATTATCAAACTCAAACCCACTTTCAAAAGCTCAGCTAAGCCCTAACTGGTTTGGCTCAGTGGATAGAGCACGGGCCTGCAGACTGAAGGGTCTTAGGTTCGATTCTGGTCAAGGGCATGTACCTTGCTTTCGGGCACATCCCCAGTAGGGGGTGTGCAGGAGACAGCTGATCGATGTTTCTCTTTCATCGACATTTCTAACTCTCTATCCCTTTCCCTTCCTCTCTGTAAAAAATCAATAAAATATATTTTTTTAAAAAAAGCTCAGCTAAGAAAAATATTTAACAACCCATACACTCATGATGCCAAAAAAAAAAAAAAAAAACCTACCCTTGAATTTAGTCAAATCATCAGAGAACTGAAAACATCAAACTAGTACCCTGTATTCACCGAGCTACTGAACTAGCCAGCAGCAAAAAACCAACAGCATACTAAGGGCAATACAGGGACTGAAGTGTCCAGTTTGGATTCTGATCAAGGCCATATGCCTGGGTTGTGGGCTCAGTCCCCAGTGGAGGGCATGCAGAAGGCAGCCAATCAATGATTCTCTCTCATCATTGATGTTTTGTTTTTTTTTCATTTCTCTCCCTCTCCCTTCCTTTCTGAAATCAATAAAAATATATTAGGAAAAAATGAAATTCACAGACATACTAAACCATATTCTTAATCTTTAAAATTCCACCATATCTAGCCAATGACTTGCAGGGAAATTAAGATGATGAGTAACACCTGCACAGCATTTACTATGTGCCAGGCTTTGCTCTAGTGTATCTTTTTTTTTTTATTTATCTTTATTGTTCAGATTATTACAGTTGTTCCTCTATTTTTCCCCCATAGCTCCCCTCTTCCCATTTCCCACCCCACCTTCTGCCCCCCACCCACTGTCCTCATCCACAGGTGTATGATCATTGTCCATTCTCTTCCCGCACCCCCAACATCCTTTACCCCCGAAAATTGTCAGTCCACTCCCTTTCTATGCCTCTGATTCTATTCTATTCACCAGTTTATTCTGTTCATCAGATTTTTTATTCACTTGATTTTTAGGTTCACTTGTTGATAGATATGTATTTGTTGTTCATAATTTTTATCTTTACTTTTTCTTCATCCTCTTCTCAAAGGATACCTTACAGCATTTCATATAACACTGGTTGGGTGGTGATGAACTCCTTTAGCTTTTTTTTGTCTGTGAAGCTCTTTATCTGACCTTCAATTCTGAATGATAGCCCTGCTGGGTAAAGTAGTTTTGGCTGTAGGTTCTTGCTGTTCATCACTTTGAATATTTCTTGCCACTCCCTTCTGGCCTGCAGTGTTTCTGTTGAGAAATCAGCTGACAGTCGTATGGGTTCCCCCTTGTAGGTAACTGACTGCTTTT
>PVJC01055416.1:0-10181 GCA_004026665.1 Murina feae
CCCCCGCACACTGCCCTGCTGAGGCTCTGCCCGCCACTCTGACGTCTATTAATATTCCATGACCTTTACCAGGTGGCAGCTGACACATCCCTTTAAACAGCAAAACCATGAAGCCCAGAACCTGGACTGCATGTCGCACCGGGAGAAGTGACTGGGAAGAGGCAGTGGGCGGGGTCTACAGAGCGCAGCCCTCCTACATCCCAGTCTCACAGGCGGTTCAGACCCGTGTCTGCTGCGCCCTAGCGAGGACCCCCTCCAAGCCCCTCTCTCGGGGCACCAGGGCGACTGACACAGCTGGTATCTGACCACAGGTTACGGAGCAGACGCCACCTGGTAGAGGGCACCCACGCTAGTCTCATGGTCTGGGGGGGACACCCCCCTCAGGGCCTGCTTGCTTTTGCAGCCGTGACCCTCCCCGCTCACCTGCTGGCACTGTGCGTGGAGGTGAGCATGAGGTGGACACGCAGCCTCTGGGCCTGAATGAGGCCTGAGTCCTGGGAACAGAGGGGCCACGGGCTGGCCCCTCAGCGTGGGAGATGGCTGTGGACCGGGAAACTCAGTGCCATCCCGGCAAGCATGCAGGACAGCCACTCACAGCTGTGACACCGAGGACCCTTGGGGAAACTGCTGCTTTGTCCCCTCAGATGACCGAGTACGGCGGGGGGGTCCCTGACCTGCTACCTGCAGGGGGCACAGCCAGGGCTGAGTGGGGTTTGGAAACGCCCCTTCCCTGCAGAAACAAGGGCATCAGCGGGCACGGCTCTGGCTACCCCGACACAGCCTCCCGCCGTCTCTCCTTGAGGCTACTCTGCCAGTGCCTGCCCCTCAGCCCCTGGAGACCTGGCTGCGGCCCTCAGTGTAGTGGGCTCGGCACTGGGGCTCCCTCCACACAGACCCTCCCGGACTCTCCAGGCTGAGCTCCCCACCAGTCCCCCCTACCCCCTGCCTTCTGTCTGCCCCTCAGCACGCTGACCACAGACACGCCTCCACACCCCAGGCTCCGTTTGCCGAGTGTGAGTGCCGGGAATCAGGCTGCTCCATTCACAGGTGACAAGTGGGACCACTGGGGCGGCTGTGGGCAGGTGGCTCAGGTACAGCCCCTTCCTGGGCCCAGGGACGCAGGAGCAGCGGCCTGGCAGGCTGGCCTGCAGCGGGGCAGCTATCTGTAGGGGACACGGAGCCCCTGTGAGGATAGCATCTGCGCATCCACTCAAAACCAGGCATGAGCGAGACAGACAAGCACCTGAGCTACAGCCACGTGCAGCCTCAGTGTGTGGCACCTGGAGCCACAGCCTCTGGTGCATGGACCTCCCCTCAGTGGAGCCACCGGCCAGGGCTCGCGGGGCCTTCCTGATACAGGTGCTACGTCTCCGTGCACGTGGTGCAGCACTGGACTACTTCCTCCTGATGAGCACTCACTCCAATCCCTCTCGGCTGCAAGACATGCGCCCCTGCTTCTTTACGCAAACACACGTGCTCCCTGGGGTGGCTGCTTGCTTGGCGAAACCCGGGAAGTCAAGTTGCAAAGTCTGAACGCATGCTCCTGGCAGAGCACGGGACACATCTGAGCGACCCTGGGGCGGGTGTGGTGTCTGTGGGGATGAAGCAGGCTTTGCTCCACAGCTCCCGAGGTGCAGCAAAGCTGGTTGCCATTCCTTGTTATTTGTAAATGTGATTGTGGGTATCCTTTGCCTTGTTTCTGTTGGTGCTGTTTTCTAAACCATGGACTGTTTTTACAATAAACACTAGAGGCCTGGTGCACGAATGTGTGCACAGGTGGGGTCCCTCGGCCTGGCTGGCAATCGGGCTGATTGGGGCCAATGGGGGCCAGCTGGCCAGGGGAAGGGTCTGCAGGAGGTTGCTGACTGTGGGAGGTTGGCCGTGGGAGTGCACTCCTGCACTGGCGGGGGCTGCCTCCTGGTGGTCAGGGTGCGTCATAGCTATTGGCTGATTATCTGGTTGTAACAGTCGCTTAGGCTTTTATGTATATAGATATGAATCTTTTGTCTGACATACTTTCCCAACAGCTTTGTCTTAAAATTCGGGTGGTATATTTTTTATGCTAACAATATATTTCTTCTTCATGATTTCTTGCTTCCTTGGAAAATGTCCCGTTCCCAACTGTAAACCAATTCTTCTGAATGTCCAGGTGACCTAAGGGAATTCTCCACTAAAGCTGTTTCGGGGGCAGTGTGCTCTTGCTGTCTGGGTGAGACCAGCATCTACCTTTCTGTTTATTTGCAAATAATTGTCTCCATATTATCTATTTAAAAAATCGATACTGTGCTTAGCGGTTTAAAAGATCTCTTCATCTGCCCAGCTCCTCCTCTCTCCTGTCGCGGGGAGCGTTCTGTCGTATTATTGCACACATGCCATGCTGCTGAACAGACATGGTGAAGCCCTTCGTTGCTAGAATGCGTTTGTTAGCTGCACTCTCTCCCAGGTGCTGGTACTCCCTGACATCCTGGTTCTGTGTCGTCCCTGGAGGCACACACGGAGAGGAGACAGCAATGTGTGGGGAGACTGCGCGGGGGAGAGGGCGAGGGCAGGAGGCAGGCATGTGGGTGCTACTGGTCAAGGCTCAGCCAGGCCACTGGCTGACGCCACAGTGGATGTGCCTGGCCTTTCTGCCGTGGCCTCCCTGGGCCTGGGTGCTGGTCCCTGAAGCCCGAGGAGGCCTGTCCTTCCTCAGGGCCTGTCCCCGCGAGGAGACAACAGGTGGGCTCTGGTCTGGACTCTGCCTTCACGACCACCCATGAGCTCTGCTGTCTGAAACCCACATCCACTGGTCAGGACAGGACCCAGGAGGCTGGGCAGCCCCACGCGACAAGGATGCTCCTCACACAGAGCCTGGCCGCCCACAGTCTCTGGAACCCTCGGCGGCGCCGGGCTGAGCCAGCATGTGCCCCAGGTGCTGCCCCCAACCCTCTGCCCGGTCAGAGAAGGGCATCAGACCTCACTCGCCGTCGGAGCGCAGGCGGCCTTTTATTCACAGCAGGGCCCGCACAGCCCTCCCACGGCCGAGGGCAGTCTCCCTGGACGGCAGCTCCTCAGTAGCTTACAGTCTGCCTCTTGGTGTTGAAGGGGTTGCAAGGCTTCACCGTTGTGACCATCCGGGACAGCGGTGACTGGTGACGGAAGCGGCTGACTGCCATGTCTCTCCTCAGGATGCTGAAGTACACGGAGGAGAGAGAAAATGAACATCAACAAGCATGACAGACACAACCTCGTTGTCCTCAACTAAAGGTGCCCACGTACCAAAGAGAGAGAATCACCGAAAGAGAAACTAGGAGCTATTAGTCATTGTGTGCATTGTTTCATTTACCACATTACATGCATCACATTGCAATCAGTTTCGTTGTGCTAATATATTTCTATTGATTTCAGAGAGGAAGAGAGAGAGAGATAGAAACATCAGTGATGTGAAGGAATCATCGATCGGCTGCCTCCTGCACGCCCCACACTGGGGATGAAGCCTGAAACCTGGGCATGTGCCCTCACCAGGAATTGAACCCTGACCTCCCGGTTCACAGGCCAATGCTCAACCACTGACCCATACTGGCCGGGCTGCAATCAGTTGTACTGATCGAGAATCTGTGTCTAGAATTACAGCAGGTGCTAAGAATACAGAAAACCCAGCTAAAAGGAAGGGGGGGGGCTGTCAAGAAGCAGTGGAACAGCCCCGGGGTTCCCAGTCTCTGTTGGGGGCTAAGGGTGGGAAGGATTCAGAGGGGTCACCTCTCTGGGCCTGGCGTCCATCTTGTCTCGTGTGGATGTGTGTCGTGCTGATTCCCTTCAACTACTGCATCCTCCTCAGCAGCCTTGCCCTCAGTAGAGGCCGCGCACGGCGGAAACAGTGACCAGGTGCCCACGCACAGTGGCACTGGAGCTGGCGCTAGAGCTGCAGGGCTGACAGTGCCCTCCGGAGAACCATGGTTTGGCCACAAGCACCCAGCGGTGGGCTCCCTGGAGCCATGACACCCTGCTCCTGTGAGACCATGGCCAGCCCTAGGGTCCCTGTGGGAGCCCCTTCCCTGGAGGCCTCCTGGCCCCTTACAGATGAACGACCTCATCTGCAGTGGGAGGTGCCCTCACAGGGCGCTGGGTCAGTGCTGGAGGGAGCACAGAGTCCATGAGCCTGGTGGGCAGGAAGCACTCGGCAAGGGAGGTGGGACCAGAGCGGTATTCGCCATCCTCTCCTGTAGGTGCTTAGTTCGTGCTCCCTTTGGGCCGTGAGCTCCTGCAAACTGGGTCTGATTCCATGAATTCCAGGCCACAGTCGACACTGGCTGAGCCGTGGAAGAGCATGGGAATTAGCCAAGGAACGCCTGAGCAATGGGAGAGAGGGCCGCGTGGAATGCCCCTGCCCGCGCCCCGCCAGCCACTGCCTTTCTGAGGGCCCAGGAGTCCCCGGGCAGGCGCTCGAGCTCTGTGGGCCCCGCTAGCTCGTGCGGGTCCCTCCGGGAGCTCGGCTACTCTCTCTGCTCCACGGCATCGCCAGCTGCAGCACCAAAGAGTGCTCAGGGCCTGTGACCTCCCTGCCGGCTGTCTTCCCCATCAGGCGCCAGCTCCTGGAGGCAGCAGTTTCTGCTCAGCCCTGTGGGTTCAGTGCCCAGAGTGTGCCCGGCCCAGAGTGGATGCTCCTGAGCATCTGATGGACGAATGACTGAGTTCCCTGAAGGAGGAGAGGCCCCTGTGCCACAGAACTGCCATCCTGCAGGCAAACATACCCAGCGCCCAAGAGTCTGTCTCTCTGGCCGCCTGGCCACAGCTGCCCTGGTGAGAGACGCATCTGCATTTTCAAAGCCATGTCATCCTATGTGCGAGGCTGGCCGTCGCCGACACTCTCAGATGCGGTTCAATGAGTGACCATGGCTGCTTCTCTCTAGCAGCTTAAACGCGGTTGGTGGCCCTAACCTCCCATCTTGTGTTTTCAGTTTGCAGAATGTTTTAAAATAGAGGACTTTCCACAGAGCACTGCCCGCGAGGGGCGCAGAGTCCCTGGCAGCATGCCCACCGTGCAGACCAGGTGTGCAGTGCGGAGCCTGGAGGCAGATGCCCGATGCCCGCTGCGAGCACTCGGAGCTCCGGCTGCTCCCGGCACAGCAGTGGGAATGGGCCTGGCACCCCATTCTTTACACCATGTGACCCGCCTGTTCGCAGCTAATTGCTCTGCAACAGCAGAACCATCGCGAGGCGCCCCCGGGGCCCTGCACGTTGAAGGATGGGCCACACTCACCAGTGCACCTTGGAGTCCAGCGAGGGGACGGCAGCAGGGACGTGGGAGTTTGCCGGATGGGTGGCTGTGAAATGGACCTTCCCCGTGTACCCTGAGATGTTGGCAGAGCTGCAGGAAGGTTAAGGGGGGGAAGAGAGAGAAGGAAGACTGATGTGTGGCGCAGCCGTGGCACCAGCACGCACACTCGGGAATGCGAAGGCAACGCAGTCTAAGGCGCTGTCCTGTGGGAGGTCTGGGCTGCTCGCCCAGGACCGAGACACTGACCTCAGGTCCGTGTTTGCTCACCACAGTGGGACCTCGTTTCTCAAACTTAATTCCTCCCAGAAGGCTGTTTGAGAAGCGATTTGTTCAAAAACAAATGAGTGATTTTTTCCCGAAAGAAATAAGGTGAATGGAATTAATGTATTGCAGACCCCCAGTGATTCCTGTCAACCTCTTTGGCATGCCGCACATGTGTTCTGTGCTGTTTAATCTGTAAATAAACACTTCTCTCAAGTTGATCAAACCACCCCTATTAGCTCAACACCCTGAGCAGCAGGGAAGTTAGTGTGCGGGCAGGCCCTTGGGCCTCACTCAGCCAGGGCTCTCGGGAGCCCCGGTGGCCACAGGGACTTTGTACTTTGGTGCTCAACTACCTTCAGTGGAAACACAGGGAGTTAAAGAAATCGAGATGCACAGAGAGCCCAGCCAGGCAGGGGCAGGGGAGGGGAGGGGAAGGGAGGGTAATTGGAGGGGAGAGGAGGGGAGCTGGAGGAGATGGGAGGGGAGAGTGCAGACAGCTGTCCAGAGTGGAGAGTGCTGCCAAACGCTGGGAATACTGCGGCTCTGGGGCTTCGTGAGGTCTTGTGATCCCGAGCCCGCCATGGCCTGGTCTCTCCGGTGACACCATGGGCAGTGGGGTCGGGAGCTATTGAGAGCCATAGTCTCGGGGTGGCTGGCAGCACCTGGTGCAGTGCCCCTTGGGGCTTCAGAGAATCTTCTTGAACAAGCACAGCAAGGTCAGAGAGAAACCCCAGAGGGAAATGCTTCCTGTGTCTCCCCCCAAACACGCACGGCTTCCATGGGGGTCGCAGGAACCCGCCTCTGTGACGGGCTTCCCCCCCCCCCCCCCCCCCCGGCAGAACACCTGCAGTGCTGGGCCCTGGAGGGTCAGCAGAGCCGGCCTGGAGGGGAGCGCGGGGAGGAGCCGGGCAACTGGCTGCGTCTTGGAGAGGGGCCCGGTGGACAGTAGCACCCCGCTCCCTGGGGAACAGCTCCCCGTGGGCACAGCACAGGAGCTGCCAGGACATCACGGACGCGCTATATCCTGCATCGTCTCTGATGATAAGCCAGGAGCAAGGAGACTGAAGGGAAGACCAGCTGCATGGGCTCGAGGGACGGGCTCAGTCCCACAGTGAACTGACGTCTGAAAGCGCCAGCCGACCCGCGTGGCTGGACCTGTCAGGGCCTTGCAGGGCAGGCTCCCTCCACCTGGTGTCCGGCGTCCGCAGGCTGGGGCGCAGCTCTCCAATGAAGGGAACTGAGACCCGCCCTTGAAGGCACCTCAGAGCCCGTCTCAGGAAAGTAGAGGAGAGTCCGCATTACAGCTCTCAGTTGCCAGTTCTGTGAACACCTCCTGTAACCAGTTCCAAAAACACGCCCGACTTCTCGCCGCCGGGGAAACTGACAGGAATCCCTGCCTACGCTCACCACCAGCAGCTGGTTTTGTCCAGCAAAGCGGAGTAAACTGGAAGTGACTCACTTTGGATGTAAGGGCCTCTGTTAAATCCGGAAGGAGAGTGCAGGTGGTGTGCACTTCAAGGCCACCAGACGGCAGAGCACACGGAGACAAGCATGCTACATGCGGACTGCAGGCATGTCACACAACCAGAGCCTCGGTGCGCACACGCCTCTGATACCACGGAGAGCTCCGTGCCCAGGCACCTTTAAAGGTGTCGTGAATCGCTTATTTAATCATCACGCGTGCCGTGTCGGGCCCATTTCACAGATGCGGGGCATCAGAGCATCTAAGTGCTGTGCCTAGAGCTAACTCGGTGGGCAAAGGGCAGGACTGACCCCATGCAGAGGTCAGGACCGGGGCCCGGGCTGGGACATGCCTGCCCTCCCGCCCAGGACCCCAGGCCGAGCCAGGAGAGCTGTCCAGGGACAGTGCCTGTCCCTCATAGAGCCGCTGGCAAGTGCTCCTGATGGCTGCTCAGGAGGACAATGCAGATGCTCACCCGGGGCTTAAAGAGCCCAGGGGCCAGAGGTGAGAGTCACAAAGGGCGTGGGGTCGGGCCCAGGGCAGCTGGCATTTGACTGCAGGGCTGCCTGCCAGGCGCATGCCCTCACACAGGGCTGGAGGCTCTGAGGTCGGGTGGCTCCTGGGGAACATCACCCGGGTGCAGAGCGGGTGCAGGGCATGCTGGGGGGTGAGGTCCAGGCTGGCTTCGGAGAGTCCTGGGGTGGGGCGCAGCGAGAGGAGAAGAGAGGCCATGAGTTTTGACTCCTCTGCCGGGCAAGGGGAGCACCGTCGGTGCCTGGACTGTCTCTGGATGTGGGGACGCTGGCCTCGAGGCTGTCAGGCGTTCGCTTTACTACCCTCGCTGACCAGACCAGCCGATCCTTCCCTCCTGTTCTGAAGATCTGCAGCTTCCTGGGCAGAGGGGCACCTTGTATCCAGGAGGGGAGGAGGGTGGGAGCAGGGTTCAGGAGGAGTGCAAAAGCCTGACCAGCTCTCCCGCCTCAGCGCCCTGTCAAGCCGGGCGGCCCTGTTCGCGCACGCTGACCTCACGCCGTCTTAGCCCGCTGAGGCAGGAGCGTCCGGCTGGTGGGAGGGGTTGCCGGTCAGAACCCGGCTGTGGGGAGACGTCATTTAAAACGAGCAACACGTGGGCCCATCAGGGAGGCCCCCGCCTGCCATGGTGGGAAGATTACCCCTGGGCCTACGGAACGAGTCCACAGGCCCATCCACACAGACTCTGTGCCCAGACCACAGTGTGTGCCCGGACGCCGCCGGGACGGGCGATGGCAGTGAGTTACCTTCAGCATGACCCCAGCTAGGACGTGCCACAGCACGAGGGAGCGCCCGTGACAGAGGGAGCTTCCACACTCTTAGCGATGGAGGCGTTTCTGTGCGACAGTGTTATAATTTCATTGTTATTAGTTCTTCTGCACTTTTTTCTATAATGATCAGATTCAGTTCTACAGTAA
The DNA here is from genome assembly GCA_004026665.1 of Murina feae. Taxonomy (NCBI): domain Eukaryota; kingdom Metazoa; phylum Chordata; class Mammalia; order Chiroptera; family Vespertilionidae; genus Murina; species Murina feae. The sequence goes on from PVJC01055416.1 coordinate 8,432, forward strand.
TTTTTACAAAACGATTTCCCAAACCCTAAGTGCAATTGCACCAGTTTAAAAATCCTGGTCATGCCAGATGGCGTGGTCATGCCAGGACACAAGGTCAATTAGTAAAAGAGCTGTGAGAAGCACCCCCCTCAGGAAAGGGGTGACCTGCAGGGGAGCCACCTGCCGGTCCCTGTCCTGACTGCCTGAGGTGTGGCTTCGATGATGGACGGTGAGAGTAAGGCCATGAGCCGTGAGGAGAACCTGCGATGACTCACACAAGTGCCCCTCACACAGGCACCCCTCACACAGGCGCCCCTCACACAGGCACCCCTCACACAGGCACCCCTCACACAGGCACCCCTCACACAGGTGGCCCTCAGAGAGCTGGATGAGACCAGCAGGACGGAGCCCCCTGCACTCAGCTCCCAAGCCTGCCCGCTCCAGGACTGGACTGTATGCAGATGACGTCGCAGGGACTGCTGTGAGCTCCCTGTGGTTTCACAGACACAACATGTTGTGTGTAGAGACCCTGCCTGTGTGCTCAAGGTCCCAAGCAGAGCGCCCGGGGCAGGCAGGGTCTGGGGGAGATGGCATGTGCTGGGGAAGGGCCTGGCGAGGCAGCGGGAGGAGCACAGGGGGTTAGAGACATCTGAGATACTACTGACATAGCAAAGCGGGGGGACAGCGCTCGCTTGTTACTCTACTTCATGGGGAACATGGAACACCGCATTTTTGTATCTATCCATATTTCCTAATAAAGTCGGAAAGCACTTCTTTGTGAATGAGGGACACCCACAAAACAACAATAAAGATACATTTTTTAAAAAGGTTAAGAATATGTTCAAAATTGAAACCTGACCTAAGGAAGAAACTGCAACCTCGCAGGCCCTCTAGTGCCCGACCTGGGTAACTGCAGGTAACGTCTGGATTCTACTGCCTGATCCCTCCTTGATCTCTAGGGCCAGGGAAACAAACCAACGGGGACATCACATCACAGCTGGCTTCACACACAAAGGACAGCACCAGCAGCCAGGACAGCCGGCTGAGCCATCTGACACGGGCCCCCATCTCCGAAATTATAAAGAACTTCACGCTGCTCAACACCGAAAACACACACCAAACCTCCAACTGAAAAATGGGCAGAGGACCTGAAGAGACCCTTCTCCAAAGAGGACACACAGACGGCCAACAGACACAGGAAAATAAATGCTCAGTGTCACTGACTGTCAGAGAGAAGCAACTTAAACCACGAGGTCTCACCCCACAGCCCTCGGCAAGGCCACAGCCCGTACCCCAGCGAACACGTGCAGTGCTGGCCGGGGTGCGGAGAAAAGGGCCGACCGGTGCCTGCTGGTGGGGCTGCAGGCTGGCGCAGCCGCCGTGGAAGACGGCGCGGAGTTTCCGTCAGAGACTGAAAATGGACCCGCTATGACCCAGCGGCCCACTCCCGGGAATTTATCCGAAACCCCAACACTCATTCGAAGGCATCTCTGCGCCCCTGCACTCACTGCAGTGCTGCTTGCAACAGCCGAGCTGTGGGAGCCCCCAGTGCCCTCAGGAGACGAGGGGTGAAGAGGCTGGTCCTGTGTGCACGGAGCACCTCGGCCCTAGGAAAGAGGGAGAGCTGACCACCAGCGACAGCATGGGAGGGCCCGGAGGACGTCATGCTCAGTCCAGTCCGTCAGTCAGAGCAGGACAAGTGCCCATGACGTCACGTGTGTGTGGGAGCTGGAAGACAGTGTCGGCAAACAAGCCAACTGGAAACAGACTC
>PVJC01055417.1:0-10195 GCA_004026665.1 Murina feae
CTTCTTTTATAGATATATTTTCTTTCTTTCTTTTTTTTAATCTTTATTGTTCATTTTATTACGGTTGTTTCTCTTTTTCCCCCCCATAGCTCCCCTCCTCCCAGTTCCCACCCCACCCTCTGCCCTTATTCCCCCCCGTCCTCATCCGTAGGTGCATGACTTTTATCCAGTCTCTTCCCACACCCCCAACACTCCTTTCCCCTGTGAATTGTCATTCCACTCCCTTTCTATGCCCTTGATTTGATTCTATTCACCAGTTTATTCTCTTCATCAGATTTTGTTTTAATCACTTGATTTTTAGGTTTACTTGTTGATAGACATGTATTTGTTGTTCATAATTTTTATCTTTATTTTTTCTTCTTCTTCCTCTTCTCAAAGGATACCTTTCAGTATTTCATATAATACTGGTTGGGTGGTGATGAACTTTTAGCTTTTTCTTGTCTGTGAAGCTCTTTGTCTGACCTTCAATTCTGAATGATAGCTTTGCTGGGTAAAGTAATCTCGGTTGTAGGTTCTTGCTATTCATCATTTTGAATATTTCTTACCACTCCCTTCTGGCCTGCAAAGTTTCTGTTGAGAAATCAGCTGACAGTCATATGGGTGCCCCCTTGTAGGTAACTAACTGCTTTTCTCTTGCTGCTTTTAAGATTCTCTCTTTGTCTTTTGCCCTTGGCATTTTAATTATGATGTGTACTGGTGTGGTCCTCCTTGGATTCCTTTTGTTTGGGATTCTCTGTGCTTCCTGGACTTGCAAGTCCATTTCTTTCACCAGGTAGGGGAAGTTTTCTGTCATTATTTCTTCAAATAGGTTTTCAATATCTTGTTCTCTCTCTTCTTCTGGCACCCCTATAATTCTGATGTTGGTACGCTTGAAGTTGCCCCAGAGACTCCTTACACTATCTTCATATTTTTGGATTCTTTTTTTCTTTTTTGATTTTCCAGCTGGGTGGTTTTTGCTTCTTCATATTTCATATCTTTGACTTGATTCTTGTGATCCTCTAGTCTGCTGTTGGATCTCTGTATATTATTCTTTATTTCAGTCAGTATATGCTTAATTTCTAGCTGGTCCTTTTTCATATCCTCGAGGGTCTCACTAAATTTTTTGGCAGTCTGAAGAATATTCTTGAAAAGCCTTATAACCGTGGTTTTGAACTCTATATACAGTCATTTGCTTTCCTCCATTTCTGTCATTTTTGACCTGTTTCTTTTTTTCCCGCATTTTGGCTGCTTCCCTGCATTGACAGAGTGGCTTTAATAAGCTGTGTCTATGGTGGGAGAACTTCTATGCTGGAGACACCTTTATGGGGCAAGACTTGCTTCAGTGGGGCTTTGGTGCCCACTAAGTCTGCCCCCTGAATGTGTCCCTTATGAGTCTGAGGAGTTGTAGACTGGGTGATCTCGCTCTGACCACTGGGTACACAGTCTCTTGGAACTCCAAGGAGGTGCTATTTTAGCTTCTGTCCGGGGCTTCCCAGCCTTTTATATGCAAAAGCCTCTGTGTGCAGCTTGGGTAGGGCAGAGTTTCAGGGAATCTACAGGGCAGAGCAACTAGCCATGGCCAATTCTCAGCCCTGCCCTAAGAGGCACCAGGTCTCAAGCTGCTCTGGAGTTCCTCCCGGTGCCAGATGGTGCCACATGGTGCCCGACAGTCTAGCTCCTCCCCTATGATTTTGAGTCCCCAGAAAGTCACCTGGAACTGGAGTTCAGAGCCGTTGGGCACTTGTGCCTCCCTCCAGTACGAAATGCTACCAGCCCTTTTCGCGAGCCCCTTCGCGCATGCCTCCGTACCTCTGCACTTTATTTCTGCACCTCCTCTGAGTCTCAGTCTCTTTCTAGTTGTAGAATTTCCACTTAGCCAGCCTTCCTGTGGGTCTGGGTGGTGTCTGTTTTTTCTTTTCGTTGTGGTTTTGAAATGGTTGTGCCCAGCAGCAATTCCGGTGTTCACCTATGCCACCATCTTGGTTTCTCCAGTCGGCTCCTTTTTGTGCCACAAATGGTCTCTGTCCGGACTTTTTAACCCAGGAAAATCTTCTCAAAAGTTGGGGGTTGTCTTATACGCCCAGTCATCTTATACGCCGGAAAATATGGTAATAAAGAGGTAATATGCAAATTAACTCTCACACCCTCACATGATGGCTGTCTACAACCAGGCCTGCAGGGGGGTTAGTAAGGTATGACCAAATGACTGAACAGCAGGCTGTGTGGGGTGACCAGGCCAGTGGGAGAGCCATGAGAGGTGACCAGGCCAACATGGGGGCAGTTGGGGGCAACCAGGCAGGAAGGGAAGGCAGTTGGGGGTGATTAGGCTGGTAGGGAGGGGCAGTGAGGAGTGAATAGTCTGGAAGGGGAGCAGTTGGGGAGACCAGGACAGCAGGCAAAATAGTTAGGGGTGATCAGGCCGGCACGCAGAGGCAGTTAGGGGCAATCAGGCAGGTGAGCAATTAGAAATCAGTGGTCCAGGATTGTGAGAGGGATGTCCCCTGAGGGGTCCCAGATTGAAGTCAGTGCAGGCTGAGGGGACCCCCACCCCGTGCATGAATTTCATGCACTGAGCCTCTAGTGTATTATGTTTGTCATTCTCCCTAGATTCTATAAATATAAAGATACATATAACATGATATGACTATGAGAAGCTTATAAAAAGTAAAGAGAAATAAAGGTATTTAAATATATAAACAAAATGCTGTAGTACCATAATGAAAGCACTAGCAACAAGACAGTGAAACATGGTGAAAATGGACAGAGGAAAGACAAGACAGGCATCAGTGCTAAAATAAAAACACAGAGGGTAGCACAGCTTGGCATCCCCAAGAAGTGGTAGCACTCTATTTGTAAGGGTCAGACAGTTCTGGTAGGAACAGTAGAGCAGATAAGCCCAGAAAAACAGACTTATATAGATTGTCATGTTCTTTATATATGTTCAAGGGACCTCAAAATCTAGACTTGGGAAGTGAAAAAGAAGCCTAAATCTAGAAAGTCTAAAAATTAATTACCAGGTGACTTTGGACAAGTTCTTTACATTCCCTCTACCTCATTTTCTTCATCTTCAAAAGGGGGATAATTCAACTCAGAATTTAGTAAAGGACTAAATGAATTAATACATGTAAAATCCTTAGAGGAGTGCTTGAAATTTAATCATTGCTTTTACTGGGTAGATAACAGTGCAATTCATCAGGACAGAAAATATAGGAAGAACAACTAGATAAGGAAAAAGATTAAGGTTCTGTTTTTGCAAAATTGGATTTAAAAAGTCTGGCTCTCCATGTGGCGATGAGAAGAGAGTTAGAATAGAGAGAAGCAATGACTGTGCTTGGGTCGGAATCCCAGAACTACAATTTATTTGTGAGATTTTTGAAAAGTTATTTTAAGCTCTGTCTGTACCATTTTCTTCATCTTTAAGAAGGGACAATTCATCTCAATGGATTTAGTAAGGAGTAAATGACTTAATACATTGAAAGTCTTTAGAGGAATTACTAGAATATAACAACCACTCATTGAAAATCAGCTACAACTATTGTGTCTGGAGCTCAGATAATATAGTCTTGTCTGGACATGTAGCAGAGTAAAAGTCATGGCGAAAGGAACTTTGCAACTATAACTAAGTCTAAAAATTGTATTGAAATAGGTATCCTACAGATAATAATTCTAAACTGTAGAAAAAAATGTTTTTTAAAAAACCCAACTATTTAAAAGAATTGAAGAGAAACATAATGATTGATTATAATTAGATAGTATGCCAGGATCAAATAATTGGAAAATAAAATTATGAAATTAATTCCATTTTACAATGCCATAAAAAATCCTATAAATACTTGGACACAAGCATAATAAAAATATGAAAGGCCTGTCTTTGAAGGATATATGTGGTGAAGAGTTAAAAAAATAAAAGATCTTAGGCATGAATAAATATACAAGAGTTTCAAATTTAAGAGGCAAAGCAGTTCCAAGTGATGAGTTTGGAAATGAGTTTAAAGGTTTGGGGGCACAAGAGTATTTAGGTTAAGCAATTGAGAGGGTTGTTCTTATGAATTTGGAAGTGAACTGTAATAATAGAAGTTGGATGAAGGAAAGGTTTATAAATCAAGATAAGACCACAGTTAATAAAGAGGGTAGTGGAGGTCAATTGATGACCAAAATAAGAACAAGCAGAGATGATGTAATGGGATAACTGCCTTATGTGCCACAAATTCCTGCTAGTTGATACTCTGCTTCACAGTGGACACCCTGCTGTTCTGCCCTGAGCAGTATTGTCACTTTTTCAAAGTATGGACCAGAATATTTTGGAAAAGTTATGACCAGCTTTTACCTGGTATGTAAGTTTTTTTTTAATTTCAGTCTCTTTAATTCATTCTAAAATGCGCCTGTGGGTATCTTATAAATTTTCTAAACTAGAGATTTATGGTTTCCCTTTCTTCTTTCATGCTCCCTCACTCAACAACAACAATAGGGAGGTACTGTCTCAGTAATGACTTCACTAGTTATTGAGATTTATCAGAATGCTTTTAGGTCAACTATTTGAACCAGAAAGAAAATGAAAAAGAATTGAAAACAAGTCTTTAGATAGACAACTTCTTTGAGTCACAGTTCTTTTCTACATGTTGATACTCCAGCTTTAAATGAAAATGTTTATACATAAAACTTAATAATATATTTCAGTACAACACTATATTGCCTTATTCTTGTGTGCTTTCAAAGATACTATCTTTGCAGCAGTTTATAAGAAAGATGATTCAGTTAAGATACTTAGGAAGCTCTTAACTCCGCATCCTCTACAAATTAATGATGGCCAGACATTCAATTTGCAGTGATAAACTAAGCTGATTATATTCTAATACTTATTTGTATTCTGATATAACACAAAATCTGAAGAGAGTTTTACTGTCTCATCGTTGGTAATATATTAAGACATACTTGTCATTTTTTATTGTTTCTGTTTTCCAAAGTAGAATATATCGTGTTATAAACTAGTTTATTAGGTTTCAACAGTTAGCATGCAGTATTCACATGAAATTGACTTACACACTTATATCAACACTGTACCTACCTAAGTTGCTTCATGTAATTACGTAAATCCTTTTGAAGTCTTTCTTTTTCTCGTTTTTGCTGAACTATCAGACGTTTCTCTTTTAAGAGATCTTTGTTGTTCTTCAAATCCTTTATTTTATTTATATTTTTGTCCCAAACAGTGAGATCATTATGTAAGTTTTGAATTAATAAACGGTCTGTAGCTTTTCGGTTTTTTTCTTGTAGAAACAAAGCTCGCCTCTCTCTAACTTTTTCAAGGTAGTTGGATCTGACCCGCCAAAGTTGGTACAAACCATCCCGAATCGCAATGTTATCTTCTGCCATTCGTTTTTGTACAGCCCATTTTTTCTTCTGTAACATTTCTTGAACATTTAAGCCGACTTTTTCTTGGGCAATTTTTGCCATGGTTACAGCTATTCTCTTTTTCTTGTGGCTTTCCTGCTTCTCTTGTTCTAAGTAATATTCATCAATATCATAAAGTGTTTTGAGCTTTATACCAGTTCTGTGTGTCATAAAAAACTCTCTTGCATTCTTCTCCAACAGCAGGTGTGGTTTTGTAATTGCTGGTTTTTGATGAGGAGTAGAAAGTGGCTGTGCATATGTAGGAAAAGAAGCTTGTTCTTTCTTTTTCAATACTGCATGCTTCAATGAATCTGAAGAATGTATGGGTAGTTTGAAGACTGATATTCTAAAACTGGCATGCAATTCTTCATCCTCAATTTCATCTTCAGACTCCTGACCTACATCAGAAAGCAGACAAATATAATGCATCATATAAGTTTATTTTCTGCCTCAATTTGTCTTGAAAGATACATTGATAAAATTCACAAGAACCTATTATTTATTTATATTAAGCATTTTTCCAAACTAGTGTTCCTTTTCAATTTATGAGTCAATAGTGATTTTAGAAAGAAAATCACTGTTGAAACATTTTAACACAGAAATGCACTGATTCCTATGTTTCCTGCATTATCCTTTTCAATTATTTAACTTGCACTGACTCAATACCAGTATCTTATACTTAATCATACAGATTATTTTTACATACAGTTATCTCATATTTGCAAAGGACTCTGAATCTGTTTTACCTTGTTTTTCTTAACTCTGGTAAAGACTAATAGTTGCCAACAACGTTGTTTTTCTCTTCATGGGACATACAAAGGAAACAAATCTCTCAACTTCCTTTGCTATTATTGTGACCATGAGACCGAGTGCCCTCCAACAGTGTGTGGCAGAAGTAACATATATCATTTCTGGTCCACGGATATTTAGAAACAGATGTGCCTCCTCCTTCTTTATTCTTCTGATCCACGGCAGAGATAAGGTCCTCAAAGATACTTACACAAGGTGGGAGGACCCTGGCTCCCTGAATCATTGCTTAAAAAACTACTCACTGATAAGGATTATCTAACTCGCACTCTATGGAAACCAGAAATAAATGGCAATTATGTTTGAGTCAACAAAAATCTCTGGGACTATATGTATCATAGCAAACATAAGTAATGTAATATTTTCTGACAAGCCTACTGATGAATTTAGTGGCAAATATTGGTTAAAAAGTTCTATTGATTACTCTTAGGAACAGATGTTTTCATGTTTGACTATATTAAGGTCATATCTTGCTAATTCTACTCTAAGTATTTTATCTTTTCTAATAGGAGATTCTTGTAAAGTCTTTATATATCAAATCTGATGATGGAGGTTTTATGAAAGTTAAGGTTGACATGAAGAATGGCAGGGCCTGTGGTCTGGGCAGGAAGTGGGAAAAAAGTGAACAGGTAACATTTTCAATAGAGGCCACAGGAATGTCAACATTACAAAGGAAGCCATGTTTAGAGCTAAATAGAGAACCAAGTCTTAGCAAGTAAAAAAGGATATAAGGCTAAAGTATCCACAAATAAGTGTTAAGAGTTTGGGCCCAAGCCAGGCTTGTGTGGCTCAGTGGTCGAGCATTGACTCATGAACCAAGAGGTCACGGTTTTATTCCTGGTCAGGGCACATGCTTGGGTTGTGGGCTTGGTCCCTAGTAGAGGTGTGCAGGAGGCAGCCAATCGATGATCATTGATGTTTTTATCTCTCTCCTTGTCTCCCTTCCTCTCTCTCTAAAATCAATAAAAGCTTATTAAAAAGAGTTTGGGCCCAAAGCAAATCACTAGAGACACAGAGGAACAAAGCCAGAGTTTCAAATCTATAGTAAATAGGGTGTGGCCTAGAGCAATTATCTAGAAATAGCACTGTTTAGTGTAATTTGATTTTATATGTGAACTTTGGCATGGAAAAGCTGGCTAAGAGTAAAAGATCAGGTATAGAATAAACAATAGTAATAAATTATTAAAGGTTCTGGTCACCAAATACAATATGTGCAGGGGTGGGATGGTTTTCCCACACAACCATGCAGTGCTCTGAATCCAGCTGGGTGTCTTAGAATTCAACTCAATTCTGACACTAGTAACTTGAAGATATAGTCAGACACTGTAGGTTAAGGGATTCAGTCCTATAAGACTGTGCTTTAGGTGCCAATTGCAAGTTCAAATTATGACGATCAATCAACTATAGATTGGCAGTTCTCCTGACCCCTTCCTTGAGTTCAATTAATTTGTTAGAGTGGCTTACAAACTCAAACATTTTACTTACTAGATTTCTGGTTTATTATGAAAACATATTATGAATATATATATATATATATATATATATATATATATATATATATATACTAGGGGCCTGGTGCACGAAATTCATGCCCAGGGGGGAGGGTGGGGGTCCCTCAACCCGGCCTGTGCCCTCTCACAGTCTGGGACCCCTCAGTGGACGTCTTATGATGGCCCCAGTATGCCAGGCACCTTGTGTGTGTGTGTGTGTGTGTGTGTGTGTGTGTCGCCACTGGGGACCTGCCCCCAGCCGCATCTGAGGCTCGGAGCAGTCCTCCTGTGTGTGTCTACCTGCCGGGGGCCTGCCCCCAGGCTTGGAGCAGGCACCCCCTCTATGTTGATCTCTCAAACTCTTGCCCTCCCCTGCATGTTGTTCTCTTTTTTGAGCTGTGGCCAAGGCTGGGTGCGGCCTGCCTCCCAAGCTTGCCTACTGCCCATCTTCCTCCAGCCACCAGGAAGCAGGGAAAACCCCGCCTTGTGGTCAGGCCAGCCTTTTCCTGCTCGCTGATCCCCAGAAGGAACCTGGGGAGCTGTCAAGCAGGTCTCCAGCCCCCAAGAGCTTGCTTTCCTGCCCCCCAGTGCCCCTCAAAGGTCCTGGGAAGCTGCAAAGCAGGCCCCTGGCCCCCACCACCTCTTTCCTCTCCCTAGTGCCCCGCAAAGGGCCTGGGCAGCCGCCGGGCAGCCACCAAGCAGGCTGCCAACCCTGCCCCCTTTTTCCCACTCATAGGTCCCGGGTCCTGCGCTGTTCCGCCCTGCAGCCGCTCTGTGCACTCGGGAGGTCCCTCAGCCCGGCCTGTGCCCTCGCACAGTCTGGGACCCCTCGGGGGATGTCCACCTGCTAGCATGCGTGACCAGGCTGGGTGATGGGCTGATGGCTGTGTGCAGGCTGGCCAAGCCCCCCAGGAACGTCCCTCACCCCATTGAATTGTGGCCAGTGTGTGTGACGGGCTGATTGGCGCTTTCAGGCTTTAAGGATGCCCACAGCTCTCATTGACCCAATGTCCCAGCAAGGCTGGCTGGACGCAGGTTTCTGGGGTTTGTTTATCTTCTATAATTGATGCTGTTCCTTTAAGCCGGCTAACGAAACCTCCTCTCTGCTTCACCTCATGGTGTCTATAATGAGACAATGTTACTTAGTGGTGAGGCTCTTTCCTTCAGCTCCCGAGGATTCTATGGTTGTTATTATGTTGCAAACTTGTGTTTTGCTAGAGCCAGTTTAAGCAGAGTGAGCGGCAGTTTCACTTTCACTCGTGCCGCAATGGAAGCTGCCATTTACTCAGGTCCGTGAGTGGCGGCCTCCATGTTGGCTGGGCTAATTTGCATACAGTCACTCTGATTGGCTGGTGGGCGTGGCTTACCCCATCTCGGAGAAATGGTTAATTTCAATATTACGCTTTTATTAGTTAAGATATTACATAGGGCATGGTATGAGGAAAGAGTGTGGAACTTCCATGCTCTCCGAAAGTATACTATTCTTCCTGAAATTTCCATGTGTTCACCAACTTTGAAATTCTCTGAGCCCTTTGGGTTTTTATGGAGGCTTTATTATGTAGTCATAATTGACTAAATCGATGGATATTGGCAAACTAAATTCAATTTCTAGCCCCTCTTTTCTCCCCAGGGGTCAGGGGTAAGACTAAAGTTCCAAACCTCTAATCATATCTTCGGTTTCTTGGCAACTAGCCTCATTCTTAGACACAGTCCAAAATTTATCTCACTAACAAAAAAGACATCTTTGTTGTTCTGCTCTTATCATTTAAAAAAATTCCAGGGGTTTAAGAGCTCATTTAGTCCTCTTAATAACCTTATGAGGTAAGTATAAATAACTGTTATCTCCATTTTCAGAAGCTTAAAGAAGTAGCCAATTTGCTGGATTGGATCCTAACATCTGGCTAACATTTTGCTGAATAAAAAATAGAGCTACTCTAATAAAAGCATAATATTGAAATTGACCATTTCTATGGGATGCTTAAGCCACACCCACCATCCAATCAGAGTGGCTGTATGCAAATTAACTCAGCCAAGATGGAGGTCAGCAGCAGAACCAAGGAGGCAGGTGCAGTGCAAGCAGCAGAATGAGCGGGACATACAGGGCAGGTGACAGGCAGGGGTGTGTGAGGTGGGCGGGGCTGATGGGCAGGTGGTGGGTGATGTGTGGGGGGTGGAGGGGCATGATGGGCAGGTGGCAGGTCGCAGGTTGGGCGGGTACAGGCCAGGCTGAGGGACCACCCAAGTGCACAATATATTGTGCACCGGGCTCCTAGCATCTTATATAATAAAAGAGAAACATGCAAATTGACCGTTACCACCAGCCAATCAGAGCGGCTGTATGCAAATTAACCCAGCCAAGATGGAGGCCAACAGCCATGGAGCTAGAGCAAACCAAAGGATTCTGTTGCAACTGCCTGCCTAGGCTGGCTGAGCCTCTGCTCACAGCCATGCCCACCAGCCAATCAGAGCGGCTGTATGCAAATTAACCCAGCCAAGATGGAGGCTGGCAGGGCGGCTCTGCACTGGGAGCC
>PVJC01055418.1:0-10194 GCA_004026665.1 Murina feae
AGGGAGAAAGACAGAGAAACAGGGATGAGCAAGAAACAAGGATTGGTTGTTACCTTCACAATCCAGCCCCAAACCCAGGCATGTGACCTCACCAGTGCATGGGTCTGTGCTCAACCAACTGAGACACATCAGCCAGGACTGTAGGTCACTTTAATACCGGGAATCATAGTCAGGTTGGTAATGGTAGTAGTTTTTCAGAGGTGACAGTGTGAACCTGAGGACTTGCTTTCCTGCTGGGACAACTGTTTGTTGGAGGTGGTGTCACAACACAGCATAGGGACAGAAGTTGTCATGTAGAACTTGGGGAAGCGATAATTGTTTTTGCAGTGGCCAAGGCCTTTAAAAGATGAGTGGACTTGAGATTAATTGGAGGCCAAAGAATGATTCAAACAGGATGAGACTAGGGCTGGTACATACCAACTTTTCTAAACTCTCACAGGATTTTGTTTTGACCCTTGGTGTGGCCTGGCTGTGGGGAGTTGCAGTCAGTCTTGTGGATTAGCTAAGAGATTTGTGTCATCATGTGTGCATCTCACTGGGCAAGGTGCAGAGGGCCACCAGGGCTGGGACTTGAGTGAAAGTTAAGTGAGGATGTTTGCTGTGACTAGCGAAGGGACATCAAGTGCAGAATAACAGGAGGTGGACTATGGATATCTGAGATCTGATTGTTGTTCTTAACAGTTGAGGTTGCAGGAAAAAACAAAATCATGGAGACAGACCTAGCTCACATGACTCAAGGCTCCCTCTGAGTGTGGACTATGAGAGTCTGGGCAGTGCTTGATCCTGATTCAATTTGGCAACCATCCTCTGGACATACACATGCTGAGTAATAAGTAAAAGGCCAGGAGATGAGTATGGGGGCTAGGGTTGTGGAAGTGCGGGTTTGAGAGAGGTTTTAGAGAGGAAATGTGAATTCATGGACACAAAACTCTGACATTGACATAAGAGTGAATGAAGAAAGCATCCATTTCTAGTGGTGCATGCATGGTACAAAAAGGTGAATTTTAGGGTAATTGCCTGGAAAGAGAGGTGTGTGCTTGCTACATTTAGGTTAAGAGCTTGGATGCAATTTAACTAACCACCAGCCTTTTGTTGTTGGGAGTGACACACTGGTTGATGGGAATGAGATAACATTCATAAGTGTTACTCAGGCTTGTATATCTCCACTGGCATGGGTAAGGGAGAAGGATCAGAGAGAAATAGATTAGGGAGGTGGTGAACTAGAATTTTGGAAAAGAAGATGATTAGGATAAAATTTATCCACCCCATGGCAAATTTGCATTACCTTTGAAGTTGTGCCTCTGGGAATGCAGCTGTGTGAGAGAAGTGTTGTTCAAAGACTATGTGCAGCAAATTGTGAAAAGTGATAGCTCAGCAGCTTGGGATTGGGGTTAAGAGGGTGAATTGTGATGCCATGTTGTGAAAAGAAGAGGGACATTCTCTGAGGCAGGGTTCTAACTTTTCCTAACATTGCTCAGAGGAAGGACAGACTAGAAGACAGAAGGCAGCAGCTGTGGACAGGAAGGGGAAGTCCTGCAAATGATAAGGGAACTGGCAAGAGTGATCACTGAGGTCTGAGCTCTGAGATAAAACAGGCATCTGGAGGGCACCTGGCCTCTGGGCTGGGCAAGGGCACTGAGCAGTTTTGCCAGGCTCTCAACAAAACATTTTCATTCCCCGAATTCCTGCAAATGCACAATCAAATGGTTTGAGAAGCTTATTTCAGGGCCTCACACACTTGTGGCCTCTAAAATAGTGGTGGCCTGGGAGTGTCAGCTGCTCTTGTAGCCCTTGGACTTGGGGACTTTGAACAGACGCTAAGTCCAGACACCTAAGGCCAGGACTAGGGCTTTATGATGAGGACCTTGTTGTCTAAAGGGAGATCCTATAGGGTGTAGGTTCCAGAATATGCAAAAGCTTAGAGTGAAGAGTGACCTGAATGAGGAATTGGCAGTTATGATTTAAAAAAAATAATATATATACACACAAAAATTTGTGCACTCAGGAGGTCCATCAGCCTGACCTGTGCTCTCTCACAGTCTGGTATCCCTCTGAGGACATCCACCTGCTGGTGTGCCTGGTCATCGTGGGTGAGGGGCTGATGGCTGTTTGCAGACTGGCCAAGACCCCCAGTGTGGATCCTCATCCCATTGGGGTGTGGCCAGCCTGGGTGACGGGCTGAGGTGTGCTTTCAGGCTTTCAGGCTGCCCAAAGTCCCTTCAGGTTTTGGGTCCCTTCTGGGGTAACTGGCCAGCCTGGGTGAGGGGCTGATGGCTGTTTGCAGGCTGGCCAAGCCCCCCAGTAATGTCCCTCACCCCATTGGGGTGTGACCAGCATGGGTGAGGGGCTGATGGCTGTTTGCAGGTTGGCCAAGCCCCCCAGTAACGTTCCTCACCCCATTGGGGTGTGACCAGCATGGGTGCGGGGATGATGGCTGTTTGAAGGCTGGCCAAGCCCCCCAGAGGCATCCCTCACCCCATTGGGGTGTGGCCAGCATGGGTGAGGGTCTGATAGCTGTTTGCAGGCTGGCCAAGCCCCCCAAGGGCATCCCTCACACCATTGGGGTCTGGCCAGCATGGGTGAGGTGCTGATGGCTGTTTTCAGAATTTCAGGCTGCCCACAGCTCCCATTGACCCAATGTCCCAGCAAGGCTGGCTGGAAGTAGGTTTCTGGGGTTTGTTTATCTTCTGTAATTGATACACTGTTTCTTTAAGCCGGGACCTAGTAACGAAACCTCCTCTGCTTCAGCTCCGGCTTCTATAATGAAACAATGTTTAATTAGAAGTCAGGTGGGCCTGCTGTTTGCTTCAACTCCTCGGATTGAAACATTTGTTGCAAATATGTTGTTCCCTAGAGCAGAGAGACACCCAGGCGGGCCCGCAAACTGTCTCACTCCTGCTGCAACGGACGCTGCCTGTTTACTCAGTTATCTGAGTGCCGGCCTTCATGTTGGCTGGTTTAATTTGCATACAGTCACTCTGATTGCCTGGTGGGCGTGGCTTAGGCATCCCTAAGAAACGGTTAATTTTAATATTCCGCTTTTATTAGGATGGGTATGTGTGTGTGTATATATCTGTGTGTGTGTGTGTGTGTGTATATATATACACACACACACACACACACACACACACACACACACACTAGTGGCCCAGTGCACGAAATTCGTGCACATTAAAAGGGGATTGATTAGAGGAAATATTTTAATATTGCTATTTGCCCTTTCTCTATAATAGAAGTGTCAGAGATGAAAGAAAATTAGTAAAACGTATATGAAAATCTTCCTCCTATCAGAGTCTGTGATGCACCACGGAACCCAGAGTCAAGTCTTCAACCACCCACGTGCACCTCCAAAACACTCGAGGCTGAAACCTGGCTGGCTCCCCTTCATTGGGCTAGATCCAGACCTGGCCAGTCCCACTCTGTCAAGCCCTGCCAGGTGGTGGGGTGCAGCCTCAGGTCCCCTGGGTGCCAGGGCAGAGAGGCATAGGCCTGAGGTCCTCCATCAAGCCCCACTGGGTGGAGGGAGCGGCCTGTGATCCCCCAGCCTGGCACCGGGTCAGGGGGCACAGCCTGAGGTCCCCTGGCCTGGTGCTGTGGTGGGGGGCATGGCCTGAGGTCCCCCGGCCCAGCACCAGGGCGGGGAGCACACCTTGAGGACCCCGGTCAAGTCCCACTGTGTGGGGGGCACAGCCTCATGTCCCCTGGCCTGGAGCCAGGGCAGGGGTCATGGCCTGAGGTCCCCTGGCCTGGCACCAGGGAAGAGGGTGCAGCCTGAGTTCTTCTGACCTGGTGCCAGGGCAGGGGGAGCAGCCTGAGATCTCCCACCCATCCCTGCCGGGTGATGGGCGTGGCCTGAGGTCCCTCGTCAAGCCCTGCCGGATGGGGGGCATGGCCTGAGGCGCCCCGTCAAGCCGTGTGGGTGGAAGGCATGGCCTGAGGTCCCCTGTCAAGCCCCATGCAGGAGGTGGGTGGGTGCGCAGCCTCAGGTCCCTGCTGATTTCTTCTTAAGGCATGTTGTGGGAACTTAGCCTCAGCTGTGGGTGCAAATTGACAGGAGTGATGGTCAATTTGCATATTCCCTCTTTATTACATAGGATATATATACACTCATGCACACATGCACACATATACACAATCACTCACTAGAGGCCTGGTGCACAAAAATTTGTGCACTCGGGTGTTTCCTCAGCCCGGTGTGTCCCCTCTCGCAGTCTGGGACCACTCAGGGGATGTTCTCCTGCTGGTGTACTAGCCAGACTGGGTGAGGGGCTGATGGCCGTATCAGGATGCCCACAGCCCCTTCAGGGTTTGCGTCCCTACTTGTGTTCCTGGCTGGAAGCCGGTGTCTGGGATTTATTTAACTTCTATAATTGAAACTTTTTTGCCTTTTGAAACTTTGTAGCCTTGAATAGAGCTCAGGGCAAGTAGAGCCCTGCCTTCCTCCATTGCCCGGGGCAACTCCTGCTCTGTGGCTGCCATCATCTTAGTTGAGTTAATTTGCATATTTGCTCCTGATTGGTTGGTGGCACGGTTTGGCTGGTGGGCATGGCGTGTGGGTGTAACGGGCTAATTTGCATATTACTCTCTTATTAGAGTAGATTACCAGTGGCATACAGGGAGCTTAGCCAATGAGCAGTAAGAAAAGGTGTTTCCTCTGTAGTTCACTCTGATCACCAGCTTCACCCCTGACCCTCCAATCCCAGCTCCACCCCTGCCCAGGCCTGTAACCTCTTGACTGAGAATGCAGGCCTGGGCAGGGGACCCCAAGCTCTTCCGATTGCTAGCTTCACAGAGCCAAGTCCTCTATGATCACCGGCTCTGATCCTGCCCCTGCCATTGCCGGCTCTGCCCTTGCCCCACTGGCAGCCTCTGGCCAAGGCTGCAGGCCTGGTCAGGGGACCCCCAGACCTCTCCTTTCCTGGCTCCACTGGTTCCCAGGCCCCTGCCATCTCCGGCCTTGCCCCTGCCCAGGCCTTAGCCTGGGTAGGGCACCCTCATACCCCTCCAATCACCGGTTCCACCCTGGCCAAGCCTGTGGCCTCTGATGAAGGGCTCTGGCCTGGCCAGGGAACTCCCAGGCCCCTCTGATCAACTTTATCTCCTTTTGGGCCCCAGCCTTTCCGCCACCTGCCTGGCTCACATGCCTAACCATTTCAGTGTGGGGCTGAGACGGACTGGGCGCCTCCATCTTGTGGGTATGTGGGCAGCCATCTTGTGGCTATGGGAACAGCCATCTCTTGTGGCCATGGGAGTTGCCAAATTGTGGGTATGGTTGCCATTATCTTGTAGCCATGGGGATGGCCACCTTTGTGATTGAGTGATGACTATTTGCATATTACTCTTTTATTAGATAGAATATGGCTATGGGGGAGGCCATCTTGTGGCCATGGGAATGGCGATCTTTGTCAGAGTGTCGCCTAATTTGCATATTACTATTTTATTAGATAAGATGTGGCTCTGGGCTTTTCCATTTTGTTTCCATGGGGCGGCTATCTTTGTCCTTGAGTTATGCCTAATTTGCATATTACTCTTTTATTTGATGGAATATCTAATCTAATAAAAGAGGACTATGCAAATTAACTGTCACTCCCTTAAAACTAAGTCATGCCCACCAGCCAAGCCATGCCCACCAGTCAGTCAGAGCGACTATATGCAAATTAACTCAGCCAAGATGGCGGCCGGCAGCCACAGAGCTAGAGTAAACAGGAGGCTTCGCTGCACCAGCAACGGAGGAATCTGCCTGCCTCTCCTTCCGCCTTGGCCTCTGCTCAAAGCAACAAACTTTCAATTAAAGAAGAAAAATAAACCAAAAGAAAAACAATGCTGAACTCTTTTAGCAGAAGAATGAGCTGAAGATCCTGCTTCTCTTCCACATGCTCCTTACTGTGTGTGTCATATTTCGTTTGAGGTTTTCCTTGTTTTGTGATTTTCAGTAGCCCAGACCTTCATGGCACTAACTTATAATCCTTCCTTTGGAACTTTTGTTGTCAGTCAGTTGCACAGAACCCAGTTATGTGCAACACACTTTTGTAAAGGGACTTCCACCTGTCATCACAGTCAGCATTCAATTCCTCACCATTTTTCTATTTTCATGTTGTTGGCATAAAGTGGATGATGAGGAGACCAATTCTGAACACAGTGTGTATGTACTAGGAGAGTCAGGTCAAGCCTTTAACACAGCCCCAGCAACCCAGAAGACTCATCTTTTTCTCATTCTTAAAAGATATTTTGCTTCTGACTGAGTTACAAGCAGCACACTTTGAGCAGAAAGCCTTCATCCGTAACATACATATGTGAGAGACTTCTGTTTGAGTGCAAACCCTCACCAGCAACAGAGAGATGCCAGTGGACAGAAGCCCTGGAAAGAGGATATGGACAGGGCCTCATTTGTGTCCCAGTGTAGCTTTTACTTAATATGGGGGCCTTCAACCTCTAGGGAGGTTGGGAAAGACTTGCCAGCCACCTCAGACATCCTCCAGCACCAGGCCACTTTTCACATTGGGGAGCAACACAGTTGTAGTGAGATTCCACAGGAACTTCTCAGTAGAAGAAGTCATGCTGAGGGGGTGAATGTGAAAAAGCTACCAGCCACAACCAGAAAGTTGTTCAACATCAGGTTGTCTGCTCCAGAAAAGTGATTTGTAAGCATAAAAAATGTGGGAAAGCTTTATAAAAATCTTTAACCTATTCATCATAGAAGAGTTTACACTGTAGCAAAGCCATATGAGGGTAGTGATCATGGGATGTCCGTCATCCTGAGATCTACGCTCATTGACAACACAAAAAGAAAAGCTGAATTAGTGTCAAAATTGCAGGAAGTCCTTCAATCAAAGCAGTGCCATCACTCAACACCAGAGCGGTCATACTGGTGAAAAATCTTATGAGTGTAGTGAATGTGGGAAATCTTTTACCTGCAATGATCACCTCCGTATGCTCTATGCATGTACTGATTGTGGGAAGTCCTGTGCACTCAGAAAAAGTGAATTCTGTATTCTTCTGTTTGAGGACATGATGGGAACTCTGAATCTTAGGGTATTCACTCTTTTGTCTGTGACCAAGAAATGGACCTAACCATCGTTTTCCCCAGACCACCATCGTAAGATGCGCTAGGCCATTCAGGGACATTGTGTAGTTCTCACATTGTGTTGTGATGAATTTTTTCAGGTAGCTATTCACCAGCGTGCAAACCAATTGCTGTATGTGGCTCTGGTTATGATCTTTTTGTAAAGGTATTTTTTCCATTTGTATCTTTAATTTATTTGTTCTATTCTCTTCCTGGGATGATTTGAAAGCACAATTGCTATCTGTCAGCATGTAGAGGTGAAGAGATATTGTGGGATCCCAAACGTTCGGTGCTCCTGAAGGGACATCATGATGGCAGAAAAGCACTCTTGGGCCATTATTTACTTAGTTTGAATTTCTTCCAAATGCCTTGAAAGCAAGAATGCAGGACTTTATGGTTGTAATTTGCAGCCTGGTACCTCTATTATTGGTGAAGTCAAAGGTCACCCTGAAGAGCAGGTCTTTTTGTTGTGCTTCTGTGAACAATATGATGATATTCTTTGTTCACAGTGTGAATGACAGAAGTCTCAGCAAATGATCCATATGTCATGATGTACTACCTTTCATAGGCTGCTGTCCTTTGTGGTAAGAATGTAGGGGTTATGTGCAACCACAATTAGAGCAAAAGCACTCTTTTAATACTGAGTGGGAGAGACTGCAGTAAATTAGTTGAAAAATGCCTCTTCTGAATGTTTTTCACAAATGTTACAGTGCCTGTCGCCTGCGTAATCTTCGTATACAGACATTCTGAGGACCTCCATACCTGTTTCCTGTGGTTAGAGTCAATGGCAGAGAAAATAATCTTATAATTTTGCAATTCTGCTGGCTAATATATGATGTTCACCTCAAGGATGATGCTCAACATACAAGAATTCAAGGGTAGAAGATGGATAATGCTGTAATCAATCCCAGGATGTTTCTTGTAACCGGTTAACATTGCTGTGGATTCTGATGGTAATAGTCTAAATTGCTTAACAATATTTGCTCTGACTATGGCAAGGCTGTTCCTGCCAGGATATGAGAACTGACATGCAGCCAACTGCACTTTTTTAATGTGTACTATTTGGTGAGGTTTGATAAACATATGAAAGCTGTGAAGTTGTCACACATGAAATAGACTTATCTGTCACCAATGTACAGGGTGGAGAAAAAATAGGTTTACAATAGTGAGCACCCAAAAGACAGAGTTTATTTTTTTACTGAGAGGAATAGAGAGTTATAAACATCGATGACAGAGAAACATCAATCAGCTGCCTCCTAAACAGTCCCTACAGGGGATATGTCTGCAAGCAAGGTACATGCCCTTGACTGGAATCGAACCTAGGACCCTTCACTCAATAGGCTGACGCTCTATCTACTGAGCAAAATGAGTTAGGGCGTAAAGATTACTTTTATTGATTCTTTTAGGGAGAATTAGAAGGAAAGGGGGGAGAGAGTAACATCTGTATGAGAGACATACATTCATCTGATGCCTCCTGCATCCCCTCTACTGGTGTTTAAGGAGGACATGTATCCTGACCTGTTCTAGTGACCTTGAAGTGTAGTGGATGATGCCTGAGTAACACTAACCAGGGCAGAGTACATTCTTGTGTCATTATTTGTATTCATTGTTTTACTTTCCATACCAACAACTCTAATCCTACTTTTGGCACATCCTATATTTACCTTCTGCCCTTTTACAAACTGTCTCTCTACCTTCCTCAGTCCTACAGGCAGGCATTGATTTCCCTTCCATTAACACAGTAGTGCATATTTTTCATAATTTTATAGGAAGTAGAAGGTGTGTACTCTTTAACAAATATTGGTTCTCTTCACCTACATAGTTATTTTGAAAGTCAACACAAATGTTTATGTGATAGTTAATTGTTTTATTGCTGAGTAGTGTTGTATACTGTGACTTACTACTTTAATTGTGTGTCTATGATTTTGGTTATTTCCAGGTTTGGGGTATTATAGGTAAATCTGCTGGGCATATTGTGTTCAGTTCATTATCTAGATGTATGTCTTACTGGTCAAACTGTTGTTGTGTAGGGGATTGTTTTACATTGTAAGACATGTGGAACTGTGATCTAAAATGCTCATTTCCTTTCCCTTACCACCACCCACAGTAATGAAAATTCCCGTTTTTCTGAAACTCTGCCAGCACATATGATCGTTAAATTTTTAAAATACTAGCCCCATAAAGGAATATAGTATTAACTCACCTTTGTTTTAATTTTATTTACTTATGAATTTTTGATGGTGAGCATTTGCTTCATACATGTATTCACATTGTCTTTATCATATTTATTAAAATGTCTGTTCCGTAACTGTTAACAATTTTTAAAATGAATGTATTATCTGGAGGACATTATGCTAAGGAAAACAAGCCAGTCAGCGAAAGATCAGTATCACATGATGTCATCATTTGTGGAATATAATGAACAGCAAAAACTTATGAACAAAAATACATCCAGAGACATAAAAGCATCGAGGAGACTTTCAGACCTCAGTAAAAAGGCATGAGAGGGTGAATGGGATTTGGAGGATGAGATCAGCCAAGGAACTTGTCTGCATATAAGCATAATCAATGGGCACTGACGATGGGAGGTAGAAGCCAGGGTGGAGGCACGAAGGGGTTGGCTGGAGAGTTCAATGGGTGGACAATGGAACACAAGTAATTCTTTTAACAACATGAAATCAAAAATATGAAATGAGCCCTGTCTTGTTGGATAGAACATCAGCCTGTGGACTGAAGAGTCCCAGATTCAATTCCAGTCAAGGGCACATGCCTGGTTGTGGGCTCCCTCCATAGTGGGGTGTGCGCAGGAGGCAGATAATCAATTATTTTCCCTCATCATCCATGTTTCTCTCTCTCTCTCTCTCTCTCTCTCTCTCTCCCTCCCTCCCTCCCATCTTGTTTCCTCCACATGCGGTCTTTTTACTGCTACTGCCTGTCCTGCTTAAAATAAGATATGTGCAGTGTGCCTAGAAATTTGTTCATAGTTTTTTTTTAAACTATAGCCCGGCCTTCAAACTGTCTGAGGGACAGTGAACTAGCTCCCTGTTTAAAAAGTTTGAGAACGAGAGAAACAAGATGGCGGCATAGGGTAGACACTGTATATGCAGCTGTGAACAACTATTTCAGAAAAA
>PVJC01055419.1:0-10189 GCA_004026665.1 Murina feae
AATGAAACAATTGTTACTTTTACTGGTTAGGCGGGAGCTGCTCTTTCCTTCAGCTCCGGAGGATTCTATGATTGTTACAATGTTTCAAAAAGCTGTGTTTCGCTAGAGGCAGTTTAATCGGAGCTGAGCTGAGGGGCGCAGCTTCACTTTCACTGCTGCCGCAATGGAAAGGGCTGTTTACTCAGTTCCGGGAGTGGCGGCCGCCATGTTGGCTGGGCTAATTTGCATACAGCCGCTCTGATTGGCTGGTGGGCGTGGCTTACCCTGTCTCGGAGAAACGGTTAATTTTAATATTTCGCTTTTATTAGTTTAGATATTTAGTTACTGTAAAACAAATATGCTATTTTTGGACTTTATCTTACCTTGATATTATGCATATTGCTTTGGGGTTTTGCAATTAAAAATGGCATTAAATTATATATATTAAAGGCAATTTAGTTTCTTAAAATGATTCATAGGTTTATTTACCAACATTTTTAATTATGTCTCCAGTATTACATTTGGATTATGATTCTTTGAACTGCAGAGTTGAGATGATACTATCAGTGTACATCTCAATTTTCATTAGCCTTTTACTCCACTTGCCATTTCTTCTTATGTTTCTTTTTAATTATGTTAATGGATATTCCTATCTTTGTCAGGATGTTTGCTAAAATCACTTTTCATAATGGCAAGTACTTAAAATATGCTTCAATTTCTTTCCTGTGGTGACAGGTCAAAACAGGACTACACATATTTGTGTTTCACTCTCTATCACTCTTATGTTGTGTGTCCTTTAAAATTAAAACTATATTTTATTCTCCCTCTGGTTATTTCTTTAATATGTAATAGTATGCATTCTCAGCTGAGTTCTAGTTAACACCGGTGGTTAATTTTTCAGATTTAATGTCTCAAATCTCCAGCAGAGTGCATGGGAAAGCTTCAGAAGCATAGTTAATTGAATAATTGAACTAACTCTACAAAATGCTAAAACCAGCTATTGCATCTGGTGAAAATTCTTGCAACTGCACTTTAGATTGAAAATGCAGAACTTGCTTAGATACAAAAGAAATCCCCAGTCCTTAATATTCATTTGATTCTCTATAGCAAGAACATAAGTGAATTTGAAAATAATCTTCGTAAACTGATTTATTACTAAACATACACAATTCTCTCCCAAACAATAGATAAAGATGAATTATAGTATATATTGAGAATTACAATCATAACAAAACAATTTTGTAATAACAAACATTTTAGACATTTCTTCCTACTAAAATATTCAAACTGATTTTATATTGTGTGTGAAGTCTGTATGCCAAAATATATACATTTGAAAAATACAACTTCTAAAATAATTATAAAAAGAAAATAATGCCAAGTGGGTAAAATGATATAATAAAATCAACCCTGGCTACTCAATATCCTGCATTATAGAGATTTAATCTAGATTACTTAGGGAGAAATAAGGAGTGTGATCCATTTTTAATATTTCTACTTAAAAATAATTCATGTACTTGTTTTTATTAATCTAAACCTATACTCATTGATCAATAAAAGTGAAATATGACTTGAGTTGTATAAAAAGCCTTTTTATAATGTTTCAAGAGTGTCATGGATAGAGCAAAGCTAATTTTCTAGAAGATAATGTTAATGTAGGTAGCTAGTTAGTTATTAATAAAGGAAGGGAGCAAATGAACTGAGACATTAAGCCTAATTAACTAGGGAGCTGAACCAGATGGTAAGGCTGATTTCCTAGGAAGCTGCACATGCTCCCCAGGAGGCAGTTGCACTGCACCAAAGGGATCAGCATCCCTCCCTTCCAAGTAGTGAGGCTGACAGGCTTTCCAATGTCCCCAGAGACAGCAGGAATACAACAGTAGTGGGTGTCCTCCAGGGGGTAGAGTGCCAGACCGTGCACCAACGGGTTGTGGGTTCAGTTGCCAGTAAAGGGCATGCACCTGGATTGCAGGTTTGGTCCCTGGCCCTGGTCTGGGACCTTCAGGTGGCAACCAACCAAAGTGTCTCTTTCACATCCATACTTTCCTTCTTCCCCCTTTCTTCCCCCCTCTCTACATGCCTTCCACTCTCTCTAAAAAGCAATGGAAAAAAATATCCTCAGGTGAGGATTAACAACAAAAAATAACAATGGGGGAAATGCCTTTGTTGAGTACATGCATAATAGAAGCCTTGACGGTGAGGGGGAAGTAGGCACATGCACAGTAGAAACCAGATGACAAGGCAAAACCTGGAGGCATGCCCAGTAGGAGCCAAATGGGGCCATAAAGTGGAGGAGCCTAGCCTGGGAAAATCTGGGGAAAGAATCAGATAGGATAAGGGCAAACCCAGAAAACCCAGGAAAGGGATTGGACAGGGCAAGGCCCAGCACAAGCCTGTAAAAACCCAGAAGTAGGTTGGATAGTTTGAAAGAATGCCTGCTTGTTCTCAAAAACCAAGAAAATATATAGAGAATTATTAAGGACCTCAGAGCAGTTTCTACTAGAGCCTGCTCACCCTTTACTAGTACATCCGGGTAATTTTACCCAGTGACATATGATTGCTAGAATTAGTGAGGTGATCGCATTGTAAGGTACAAATATGCCAACTCAATATATTGTACCACCTGAAACTAATATAATTAACATAACATTGTATACCAACTATAATTTAAAAAGTTAAAAAACATATGCACCTTAATACTAGTATATAAAAACAAATATATATTTAAATTACCTAACTTCTACTTCAAAGATCAACTATTTCTTTATTCTCTTATTTATAAAATACTTATTTAGTTGTTACTATTGTTAGGTAGTAAGCTCTTTTTGGGATACACACACACACACAAAACAAACAAACAAACAAAAACAAAACTAGAAAAAGATGTCCTGATATTATAAAGCTAATAGTATATTTTAGAGTTGACTGACAATTAGTAATTACACAGTGGCATACTATGTGCCAAAGTAGAGGAGCTACAGCATGCTAAGTTGACACACAGAAGGTATAGCCTATAGACTATAATATGAAGAGATACAGGTATTTCAGAAGAAGTAACAAAAGTAATGGAGCAGGCTTGAGAGAAATAAGGAGTGTGATCCGTTTTTAATATTTGTGATGCATTGAGAGATTTTAAGAACATTATTTAGTATGATTCCATTTTGTAGAAGAGATAATGGGTTGGAGAGAAACCAGAAAGATTAAAAAAAAACATAGAGAAAAACCTTACAAACTATCATCAGGTTTTGTGGCATTTACCTGAAGCTCTGTGGGGAAGTCATTTAAAAGAGTTATGGAGCAGAGTGGCATGGTTATATTTACATTATAAAGATCATTCTTATCTCAGTGTGAAGTGTGGATTAGAAAGAAGCAAAACTGGAGATAATGGGATTATTCAAAAAGCTGTTTGGTTAATTCAGGGAAGGAGTATCCTATGTTTTTAGAAAAATTGATGTGTTGAATAAGTGGGACTTTGTAATTTATTAATAAATCCTGAAAGGAAAAGCTGGTGTAAATAATAATGATGGACAGATGGTACTCAAGTCTGGCCTGTGTGCCTCAGTGGCTGAATGTCAACTCATACACGGAGGGGTCACTGGTTAGATTCCAGGTTAGGGCACATGCCTGGGTGTCCAGTTCAATCCCCAGTAGAGGGCCTGCAGGAGGCAGCAGAAAAGGAAAATGCAGTCATTTTTGTAATCAAGATTCATGGACTTTATAAAGCATAAAACTTAACATGGCAAAAAGTTTCTAGATATGTGGATTTGAGCTTAGCACTAATGTTACAGCTGTTTGATTTCAAGTCATTAAGATACAGATGATTACTGAAGCCACCATGATAATGAATGACTTCCCAGGAAATATAAAGGGACACAGACCTTGGAAAGCACTCTGAAGATCAATCTTTCACACAAGTGTTTAGGAAGTGAAGCCTATAAAAGGACATTGAAAAAGATAAACCAAAAAAGTAGATTGTAGCTAGAACTACAGAATCAGTTTGGAGAAGAAATGTTAAAAGTATTAGACACTAGATAAATCAGGTAGGAATAGTACTGAGAAAAGTTTACTGGGTGTAGTAATCAAGAGGGCATTGATGGTTGTAGAGCAATGTAAGTACTATAAATCACATTGTAATAGTTTTAAGAGGTGAGTGAGAGGTGAAGATGTGGTGATGGCATATATAGTACATTCTTTCAGAATTACTTTGCAAAAGAGGAGATAGCCAATGCAGTCATTGTGAACAGTAAGATGTTTAAAGAAGACTTCCTTTAAAGCAAGAGAGAGATGAGTATGTTTATATGATCACAGGAGGGATTGCCCAGGGAGGGAAAGATAAATGCTATATAGTAGGCAGAATGAGGTTCGTCCAGTGGGTGAGACGCAGAGCATAGATGGAAAGAGTTGCTTTAAATAGGTTTAAACCATCTACTTTGCATTAACCAAAAGAAGGGAGAATATAAAATATCAAAGTGCAGATATGCTTGCAGATTGGAAATGAAATTGAGGCAACTCAATGGTTTTGTTATTCTGTAAAATCAGTGGAAAGAAAGGCTCATGAAATGTGTTTGTGTGCATCTAGATTTAAACAACAAGTGTTCTTTCTGAAGTATAAATTAAACACACTTTATTGAACAACCTAGGTTACAATTCTTTTCGTTTCTCCATTTAGCTTTTATCTTTCCATCCTTGAGAGATAAATGAAAAATGAAAAATCATTAGGCCAGCATACAGGTAAATGCAGCCTAGTCTTGGGCTCTCTGAGGAACTGACTGTCATACTGTGAGCCAAGGTTTCAAAGTTCTGTGTTCTCTTTTCCTTAGTGGTAAAAGGGCAGCGGCTGGAGGGAATGTTCTATGTACAGTTTTATATAGCACAACATATTTTGGGGGCTAAGTCCATTTTTAAACTTAGAAGTCTAATTGAACATAATTGCCAACTAAAAGACACACAACTTCACCAACTATGTCATTTGATCCTCTCTGTCTGATTTATTTTACTGAGCTCCTTGTCTTCACTGCAACATTATTTACAAATCCCAAAGAAGCTGATTCTTATAGCTTCTGTTCTTTTTCTTGGTTCTAGACACTATATAGAAATAAGTGGATGACAAGAGAGTCCTCAAAATATCATGTTTTATATAAAAAAGCACACATCAGCAAAAATCAAATGTTACTAATTCCATATCAAAGATGAGGAACAAAAATGTTCTACTTCCTATTATATGGAATTACAGATTAGTGGTAGGACTTGCAGTATATTAATATTCTACAAAGTATTTCATTTTACCAATCAGAGAATTTAGAAATCATTTCATAGTTTAGTATATTTCGATTACCAAAAATAGCAGTCAAATTACACTCACTAGGTTTCTGTTAAGTTTGCTAGCATTATTTTTCCTTTTTTGTCTCCATTCTCTGCCTATGTGTGCATATTCATGTTCTCATTTAAATCTAAAGCACTGCTTGAATTTATTTTTGCATTTTTACTGTCAATAATTGTGAAGGAACTGCAAGTAGTTACATTATTATTAATAAATACATATGTAATTTTTCTAATAGATAATATTTCCAAACATTTCACAGAAAGCTATATATCTACTAGGGGCCCGGTGCACGAAATTCGTGCATGGGTAAATTGGGTTGAGGGTGCAGGTGGGGGAGGAGGAGGGCAAGTGGGGAGGTCCCTCAGCCGGATCTGGATTTCATCCAATTCGGGAGCACTCAGGAGAAGTGCCACTGATGGCTTGGACCCACTGCACCTGGTTCTCTGCTCTCTGCCGGGCCTGTCTGTTCCACACTACGGAGATGGACAAGCAGGTGCTGCTGGGCGATGCCTGCGGGGTCCTTGATGGCTCCAGCCCCCTCATCCCCTCCTTGGCAGCCATGGCCCCAGCCCAGCATAGGCCAGGGTAGCAGCTGGGGATTCCTGGGTGGGTCTGTCTGGCTACGGCCCCTGATTCCCAGGTCCACAGCCCTGCTGGTCTAGGGCCCCCCAGCCCAGCAACTGGGATTCCCGGGTGAGTCTGGGTGGCCACGCACCCCCCTTCCCAGGTCCGCGGCCCTGCTGCCTGAAATTGATCGTGGCTCGCTCCTCCCGCCCCCCACCCTGCCCCTCCACTGTGGCCTGCAAGAAGGCAACAGATGGTGAAGGCGGCAGATGCAGGGAGGCAACTGTGTCCGCCATCGCCGCCATGGGTGCTTTCCGGTGGAGGTGCGGGGCTGCAGGCGGCTCGCTCCTCCCACCCCTCACTCCACCCCTCCCGTGTGGCCTGCAGGAAGGCAACAGATGGCAGCAGCGGACACAGGGAGGCAGGCCGCCATCTTGGCTGGGTTAATTTGCATACTGCCACTCTGATTGGATGGTGGGCGTGGCTTACCCTGTCTCGGAGAAACAGTTAATTTTACTATTTCGCTTTTATTAGTTTAGATTTTAAATTATTTGACACTAAAATGGATGATGATATTAAACAAATACATTTTCGCCAGAAAAAAATGTTGAAAAATAAATACAAGAACTATGATGCTTACATTCCTAAATTAGTCACAGGCAACTGGGACTATTTCACAATATTATCTAATCTAATAAAAGAGTAATATGCAAATTGGTGTCATTCTGCTACACCTAAGCCATGCCCACCAACCAACCAGAGTGACTATATGCAAATTAACCCAGCCAAGATTATGGCCAGCAGCCACCGAGCTGGAACAAGCAGGAGGCTTGTCCTGGCAATGGAGTAAGCTAAGGTTCCTGCCTGCCTTGGCCAGCTGTGGCCTCCACTCAAGGCAACAAAGTTTCTATTACAGAAGATAAATACTATATTTTCTGACATATAAGATGACTTTTTAACCCAGGAAAATCTTCTCAAAAGTCTGGGGTCATCTTATAGGGTGGGTGCTGAAACTTCCAAGCCAGACTGGAAAATCTACAGTCACCATATACGGTGGGAGGAGTTCTAAAATGGCCACACTCCATTCATTTCAATGGAGCCAGGCAGAGACCGCAAGTTTCTCTGGTTGGCTCCTTTTTGTGCCACATATGGTCTTCATCTGGACTTTTTAACCCAGGAAAATCTTCTCAAAAGTTGGGGGTCAACTTATACTCCCAGTCATCTCATATGCTGGAAAATATAGTAAACCCCAGATACCTGCTTCCAGCCAGCTTGGGCTCAAGGAACTGCTGGGAGCCTGGGTTGTCAGGGGCAACCTGACCTGGGCTTCAGTGAAAGCAACAAAGTTTCAATTATAGAAGATAAATAAATCCCAGATATCTGCTTCCAGCCAGCCTCACTGCAAACAGCCATCAGCCACACACCCAAGCTGGCCAGGCACCCTAGCAGGACCCCCCTCCCTAAAGATGTGACCAGCCTGCAAAAGGCCTTCAGCCCCTCATCCAGGCTGGCCAGGCACCCCAGGGGGGAACACCCACCTTGAAGGAACTGTGGCCAGCTTGCAAACAGCCATCAACCACTCACCCCAGTGGGACCCCCACCCTGATCCAGGACAACCTTCAGGGCAAACCAGCCAGCCCCCACCCATGCACCTGGCCTCTATCCTATCCTATATAATAAAAGAGTAATATGCAAATTGACCCAAACAGTAGAACCACTGGGAATGACTGGTCACTGTGACACACACTGACCACCAGGGGGCAGATGCTCAATGCAGGAGCTGCCCCTGGTGGTCACTGCACTCCCACAGGGGAAGCTCTGCTCAGCCACAAGTCAGACTGATGGCTGCCAGTACAGTGGTGGTGGTGTAGCCTCTCCTGCCTCCTCAGCAGTGCTAAGGATATCTGGCTGCAGCTTAGGCCTGCTCCCCGCTGGCAAGTGGACATCCCCCAAGGGTTCCCAGACTGTGAGAGGGCACAGGTTGGGCTGAGGGACCCCTCTGAGTGCACAAATTTTTGTGCACTGGGCCTCTAGTTTAAATAATAAAAGTCCAGTAACTGTTATGGTGGAACAACCAGAACAACCAGTTGCTATGAAGTGCACTAACCACCAGGGGACAGACAATCAATGCCCTGGTGGTCAGTATGCTCCCACAGCTGGAGCGCTGCTTAGCCAGAGGCTGGGCTCATGCTGCTGAGCACAGCAGCAGTAGTGGGAGCCTCTCCCACCTCCATGGCAGCACTAAGGAGAGGTGAGCCAACTGTAAGGAGGGAGCAGATGGGCGATTAGGAGTGAGGGGTCCTGGATTGCAAGAGGGTGCAGGCTGGGCTGTGAGACCCTCTGCCCACTGCACAAATTTCATGGATTGGGCCTCTAGTATATACATAAAATCATATTCTTATTTTTAAAAAATAATGTTTTAGTCTTAATCCTGACATTTTAAAAAGGTGCTAACAGATGCTTTTGCTCCCATTGCTAGTCCTGCTTTTGTGAGTATGTTTAGAATGAGGAGGTCTCTCTCAGCAGTTGGTAATGTATTCCTTTTGAGGAATGGTGTAAATAGATTGCCTTGGGAAGTACTTAGTCTTATTGAATAATATGTCAATGCCAGATATCTCCTATAAAAAAACTTGATTTCTCTGGGAAATGTGTTCATTTGTGTGGCTTTTAGATAAATCAATTTGGAGAAAGGTCAGGAGGCATTTCAGCTCTTTTCATTGCTTTTGTTGAAAGTGATATGAGCACCTAGGATTTCACTGGAAACTTTAGATGAATTAGACAGTCAAAAAGGTTTCTGAAAATATACCTAAATCCCTTAGTGCAAATAGTGGAAACCTGTAAAATACTCCGAAAAAATATAATATTATAAACTAATGAATTAACTAATAATAAAAGAGGAGTAACTAAAACATGTATGTAGATTTCTAGTACAAATAAAGTACTTAAAGAGTCCAGAAAACATACCTACCAAACATCTACACTCAATTACACCCTCCTTAACATATTCCTGGAAGCAGAGAGAGAGGACAGGAGATTTTATGCACAAGTAATAAAACACCAGAAATCCATTTTAAATTAAAGTGTAGTCATGTGTCACATAATGATGACGTTTCATCAGAGGCAGATTGCATGTAGGATGGTAGTACCATAAGATTACAATGAAGCTGAACAATTCCTGTCACCCAGTGATGTCACAGCTGTCATGACAGTATAGGGCGATACCATTACTCATGTGTTTGTGGTGATGCTGGTGGAAACAACCCTGTGCTGACAATTATATAAAATTGTATCATATACAATTATGGACAACATGTGATATTGAAAATAATAACAAACAACTGTTACTGGCTTAGGTACTTACTATACTATACATTTTATTGTTATTTCAGAGTGTACTGATCTAATATAATAAAAGAGTAATATGCAAATTGACCGTCGCCTAAAACACCTAAGCCACGCCCACCATCCAAGCCACACCTCCCAGCCAATAAGAGCGGCTGTATGCAAATTAACCCAGCCAAGATGGAGGCCAGCAGCCATGGAGCTAGAGCAAACCAGAGACTTCTGTTGCAACTGCCTGCCTAGGCTGACTGAGCCTCTGCTCATGGCCACACCCACCAGCCAATCAGAGCAGCTATATGCAAATTAACCCAGCCAAGATGGAGGCTGGCAGGGTGGCTCTGCACTGGGAGCCTCTGCAGCCAGCATAGCTGTGTCAGTTGTGTCAACTCAGTAGGGGGGGTCCAGCCTGGGGCCTCCTTGGGGTGTCCAGGAGTGCCCATCCCCGGTCCGCTGCCTGGCTCCACCACCCCGGGGCCCTCCACCAGGGGTGCGGGAGAGGGGGTCCTCCATGGGGCTTGCAGGAGCAGCCATCCTGGGTCCACTGCCTGGCTCCCCCCCCCGGGGGCCTCCTCAAGGCATCCAGGAGCACCTGTCCCGGGTCCACTGCCTGGCTCTAGCCCCTGGGGGCCTCTGTAGGGCATGTGGGAGTGCGGGGGCTTCTGTGAGGAGTGGAGGAGCAGCCATCCTGGGTCTGTTGCCTGGCTTTCCCCCCCAGGGGCCTCCTTGGGGCATCTAGGAGTGCCCGTCCTGGGTCAGCTGCCTGGCTCCACCCCAGGGGCCTCCTTGGGGCGTCCAGGAATGCCTGTCCTGGGTCTGCTGCCTGGCTCTGCCCCGGGGGCCTCCTTGGGGGCATGCGGGAGCACCTGTCCAGCGTCCACTACCTTCCCCCAGGGGCCTCCACAGGTCATGCGGGAGCATCTGCTGCACAGTGCAGAGAATCTGAAGCCAGTCCGCTGCCCAGCTCCACCCCGGGTGTGTTTG
>PVJC01055421.1:0-10197 GCA_004026665.1 Murina feae
AAAAAAAAAAAAAAGCTAAAGGAGTTCATCACCACCCAACCAGTATTATATGAAATGCTGAAAGGTATCCTTTGAGAAGAGGAAGGAGAAAAAGAAAAGATAAAAATAATAAACAACAAATACATATCTATCAACAAATGAATCTAAAAATCAAGTGAATAAAAAATCTGATGAGCAGAATAAACTGGTGAATAGAATAGAATAGAATCAGAGGCATAGAAAGGGAGTGGACTGACAATTTTTGGGGGGAAAGGGGTGTTGGGGTGCGGGAAGAGACTGGACAATAATTGTACACCTATGGATGAGGACAGCAGGGGCGGGGGGCAGGGGTTAGGACAGAGGGTGGAGTGGGAACTGGGAGGAGCGGAGCTATGGGGGGAAAAACGAGGAACAACTGTAATCATGTGAATAATAAAGATTAAAAAAAAACCCAAAAACCTCAGAGGGAAGGTAGGGGAGGGTGGGTTAAGGGGGAGAGATCAACCAAAGGACTTATATGCAGGCATATAGGCCTAAGCAATGGACACAGACAACAGAGGGGTGAGGACATGAGTCGGGGGGATGGGGGGTAATGTGGGGATAAGGACACATATGTAATAACTTAATAAAGAAATTTAAAAAATAAAAATAAAATATGGAAGCAAAAAAAAAAAAAAAGAAAAAAGAAAGTAATGTGTAACTGAGATGCATTGGCCTTGGGAGGACAAGGCAGGACTGGTTTCTAGCCGCTGGCGGGATGGTCCTGGATCTGTAACAAACCCGAATGAGGCACGGGAGACCCAAGGCCTTGGCACATTTTCACCTGAGCCAAGTCACACATTAAACCTCAGTGAGGAAATATCAATAACTTCCGAAAAGTGGATTGCAGTTTAGCTTATTACCAGCTGTCAGCACCTCAGGAACCACGTGAAATGGCCAGGGAATTGAGATATGAAAAGGAAAGAAAGCAATCACATTAAAGGGCGTCCTTTAATATCATTTGTGGCATGTCCCCCCAACTTCCCACCACGGCCTCCCCCAGCAACTGAAGAAAACATAAATAGTGAAAACAGAAGTTTGGTTTTTTAAAGAAATAGGACCAAGCGATTATAAAATTCCAGAAGTATAAAAGCTGATGTTTCAAAGACCATGACTCTTATATTTTATAATATAAACCAGATGTTTTGAGTTTTTCCAAATAACTTTCTTTGGAGAAATAATGCTTTGGTCTTTGGCACGCTTTTTATCTTAGGTAAATCCTTCCTACTTGATTCTTTTTCCGCCACCTTTACACCCATCGTTTTCAGAAAATTCTAAAATCAAATTACTCCTGGTAATTTGATTGTGTAACTATCAATTTTAACATTTAACTGGAAAAATTGAAATTTAATGAGAAAAATATATTTGTATAACTCTTTAGATGCAACGATATCCAATTCTTTGGGAAATGATTTAAGAAAATTAGTACAATAGGGTTACCCAGCAAACTGAGAATGAAGGAGTGGTCCAATGCATATAAAAATGCCCAATCAAGACACACCTCATCACAACTGTTCCCTCTGCCTTGGACTGGTTGGCACAGTGGCAGATATACAAACAAGCAGCCTGCTCAGGGTCTCTCAGTGGTTGAGTGTCCACTCATGAACCAGGAAGTCATGGTTGGATCCCTGGTCAGGGCACATGCCAGGGTTGTGGGCTCTCTCTCTCTCTCCCTTCCTCTCTGAAATCAATAAAAAATATATTTTAAAAAACAAACATTCTAACCAGCCAGGTGTGCTAGTGCTAATTTCATGAATAAAATGACAATGTAATCACTTCAGCCTCCTCACATCACACAAATGGGCAATTCTTCCCTGTGGTGTCTCGGTCACACAGACAAGTTAACCTAATTGCACTGCAGACCATAAAGTAAAGAAACCTCTCTTCTTCCCACAGCCTGTACCAGGCCGCTTCTTTTATCAGCTGCCTTTTGAGCTCCTTAGGCAGCCGGATCCTGCCGACAGGCTGGCCACAGCTATCTCGGCTATCTTGGGAAAGCCAGACCGGCTAGATGTAAAACTTCAGACCAGCGTCCTCAGCCCCCAGCACTCCTGGTAAGACAATGGGACAGCAGGGGAGGTCTGATCCCAAGTCAGGCCAGCTCAGTCTAGCTGAAGAACACAAAAGCTCCCCAAGGAGCTGGAGCCCCTTCCTGCCCACTGCATGGCAACGGGCAGCTCACACCCCACCCAGGGCCCGCAGGCTCACAGGCCAGGTGGACATCTCTGTCACACGGCTCCATGTGATCTTGGGCCCACGCAGGCCAGCCCTGTGCTCTGCCAGCTGCTGGGCAGGGAGGCACATGCACTGTGCTTATCCAGAGGGAAACGTTGCTCTTACCCTCCTCCCCTTTCTGCACCAACTTCAAACCCTGTTCTGCTGGCAACACCTTTGGGCTGTTGTGTTTCAGAGAGTTCATGGCCTGTAAGAAGCTCAGGAATAGTTGAAGGCTCTCGATTCTGAGAAAAGTAGATCATCTGATGTCTAGGCTAAGACCTGACCCAAACCCAATAACATATTTGGTAAAACTTTTCAAGGACCAAATATAAAGCATAAAACAGGAGTCCCAGCCTCAGAACAAAGCATCAGACTAGGCCTCGAGGAAACAGTTCATCTGCAATAGGCTCATGCTGGCTTAGCCGGAGCCTGACAGGGGAAAGGGTAATATGGGAAAGACGCTATGGCCAAAAGATGAAAATAGGCCTAAGTTTTGGTGTCGGGGCTCTGGCCTTCTTCCAGTGGGACATATTAAAACCAATATCAGGGGTGGGACAGCAGGAGCTGTAGGAATGACTCATCCTCCTGACACAGCCACCCAAACAGCTGGCGAGCTGCCCTGCCCCACCCATGGGCATGATCTCACTGAAGCATATAAGCATCTGGTACATTCATCATCCTCTCTGGGGCGTGAATGAGCACTTAGGATGTAGATAATGTAGCAGGACTATATGTGTGTATTATCATGCAGATAAGACAATTATTTCATAATAGGAATGGAACCCCGATCATCCTTGCCTGACTTTTGATCCTGCCAGTGCTGCAGAAAAACACTCACAGATACGTTCGATAGTCAGGAAATGGAAGCACAGAAGGAGGGGGAGATTACAGGCTGCTCTCTGCAGTCGCTAACACGTGCTGTGATCTTAGCCCTTTCTTGTGGCTATCTGATGTCACAGGGAAAAGGAAAAGGCAAATGAGGGAAACAGAGAGGTCCCCACCCAGCATGCACACATTTTCCATAGCAGCATGTAACCAAAAATTAGAACACAGTCACATAAATAAGGCAAAAGCATGTAAACAGACCAGATTGCTATAAAACTGTCGGAGGGGGTGGGGGGAGCGAGAGAGAGAGGAAGGGAGGGAGGGAGGGAGGGAGGGAGAACAAGTAAATGAAAGAAAGAAATACGTAAAGCTGACTTTTCATTGTAATAACTTTCTTTTGAGTCTGATCAGGGTACCCCACCTGATTCATTTCATGAAGGCTATATAGATAGACATACATGAACAAAATGATTTCTCCCTTAGATTTTAAACTCAGTAGGGGCCAGACTCTGTGCTTCCTGTTTAATTCTATAGGATCAAATTCTTGCTTTAAAAAAAATTAGTAATAATTTTTTTCTGATCTAATTGGGCAGGGATTAAAAGATGTAGGGAAAATAGGAAGTTAAATAGGACATGTGAATTGACTAAGCTGTACAAAGAGGGAGGGGAAGGAGCCACCATAACACAAGCCACTGAGTCTGCCATGCTCCAGTGGTCCTTGGCTGGCACCATTGGGCCAAGAGAGCCTCGATGTGTTCCAGGAAGGGGTATGGGAAGAGGGATGCAGGGACATTTGAGAGAAACCAGTATCCAAGCAACCATGTCTATTTATGGGAAATCATAAATTAGGTGATTAGAACTTGGAAAATACCTTTACTTGGTTGGCATCACACTTAAAGTAGTTGCAATCATAGTTCAAGGTTAGAAAGATATAACCAATGTAGAAGGTATTTCATTTCATTTGGATCCATTTCACGCATTTAAATAATGTAACATCCTTATTAGCTCAGCTCTGATTCTCCCCTTTCAACCTCTACAGGGGTCATATCATTGTCAGCCCTGGCCTGGAAGGCGTTTATGTATTTTTATCCAGATAAACTTAGAGGTGGTTCACTGATCTGTCATGATTCTTTCGAACTTTTGGTCTTGGTTTGGATCAACTCATTGCGCTCCCAGCTGTAGAGAAACGAATGGCCTCTACAGAATGATCTACACACCCCTCTTTGATTTGCCACTGGATACTTTGTCATATGAGATACAAATCTATGAGACTGGTTGCCATGCACCTTGATCAAATGATTTACACACAGCCCAGAAAACTTCCTCCTGAGACAGCTGAGTATGCATGGTGATTCCATACTTGATGCACTCACAATCCGTGGTGCCTTCCATTTCTTACTACTGTTTGAGAATCCCCACAAGCTGAGCCATTGATTACACGCGCTCTTTGGAAGAAGTGGGAAGATTACAGCGTGATCATTGAAACCATTCGTGCCCACTTGAACAAGAGAAAAAGTAACACAAAAGCCTCTGAAAAGGGAGGGAATGGCTTCCTATTTCAAGAGTGTGCCCACTCTCCAGATGTGAAAATCAAATAGTCCTTCAGGAGCCCTCTCTGTTCAGCCAAGTCTGGAGTGATTTTTCCTTTTTCTGAACTTCCATGGTATTTGTTAAATGCCTACTAAGGGACAGGGACTTTATTTATTTTTAAATATAGTTTATTGATTTTTTACAGAGAGGAAGGGAGAGGAATAGAGAGTTAGAAACACTGATGAGAGAGAAACATCGATCAGCTGCCTTGTACACCACCCCCCCCTCCCGCCCCCCACCCTCTGCACTGGAGACGTGCCTGCAATCAAGGCACATACCCCTGACCGGAATCGAACCCAGGACCCTTCAGTCCACAGGCCAACGCTCAGGGCAGGACAGGTACTTTAAATGCATTTGTTTATACAAACAACCCTGCAATGTAATTATTACCCACCCTATCGCCACCACCACCTACTTTAAAAAATGGAAAAGTGGGACAAAACAAGCTAAGTAATTTGGTAATGATCTTGCTGCTAATAAACAGAAAAGTGCAATTCAAACCCAGGTCAAAATCAGACCAAGGATCTCACTCTTTTTACAGAAAAGAAAGATAAGCTGAGCTTTCTGTCTCACAGGTTTCATGGTCTAATGGAAGAGATAGGATTTATGTGTTTATTTTATTTTTAATTATAATTTTAATAACAAGTCCCATATTAAACTATTGGCTTATAAAGGGCAAACTTTATGCCAAATAATGTCTGTCTCCTTAGAGATATACAGCTGTTTAGCACCTCACAATCACTCAGTAAGTGAGTGATTAACAGATTTGCAAATGGGGAAAATAATAAGTAGATAAGTAAATAGATTCAATGAAGGGCCATTGCCCACTTCTAAAGAGATGAGTCTAAACTGTAAGTTTCTTAGTTTCCTCACAAACATATCATCTGATAAATGCGTTTAAAATATTGCCATGGTTTTAGAAGCTCTTAGACAAAGCCAGTGAAAGGAAATATGAAAGTCAATAGCTTATATACTTAAAATTATTAACATTTTACACCACTGAATATGGTAATTTCCACAAACACAGAAATTATGATAAGCATAAGCAATCTAGATAATTTGTCTAATATCCAAAGAAATTATGAAATGTATTTTTTCCTGAAGAAATTTAGAAGTGGAGCATATTCTATGTAATAAAAGGGTAATATGCAAATTGACCCCAACAGCAGGACGACTGGGAATGACTGATCACTATGACTCACTCACTCAATGCAGGAGCTGCCCCCTGGTGGTCAGTGCACTCCCAAAGGGGGAGTCCTGCTCAGCCACAAGCCAGACTGATTGCTGCCAGTACAGTGGTGGTGGCGGGAGCCTCTCCTGCCTCTTCAGCAGTGCTAAGTATGTCCAACTGCAGCTTAGGCCTGCTTGCTGGCAAGTGAACAGCCCCCGAGGGCTCCCGGGCTGCCGGAGGGATTTCTGACTGCCATCTTAGGCCTGATCCCCTGGGGAGCGGGCCTAAGGCAGCAGGTGGACATCCCTCAAGGATTCCCAAACTATGAGAGGGTACAGGCCGGGCTGAGGGACCCCCCCTGAGTGCACAAATTTTTGTGCACTGGACCTCTAGTGTGTATGTGTGTGTGTGTATAAATTCTTTCTAAACTAGCACTAGCAAATGAAATAAAACTTATAAGGGTTGTTTGTATTAAGAAACTTTTGCTTGAGAGATGAAGCTCAACAATATGTAACTGCTTTCATTCCTTATCATAAATATAATAAACTAGAGGCCCGGTGCACACAAATTTGTGCACTGGGGTATGTGTCCCTCTGTCCAGCCTGTGCCCTCTCACAGCCTGGGAACCCTCAAGGGATGTCCACCTGCTGCCTTAGGCCCGCTCCCTGGGGGATCAGGCCTAAGATTGCAGTCAGACATCCCTCTGGCAGCCCGAGAGCCCTCAAGGGATGTCCACTTACCAGTGGGGAGTAGGCCTAAGCTGCAGTCGGACATCCTTAGTGCTGCTGAGGAGGCAGGAGAGGCTCCCACAACCACCGCTGTACTGGCAGCCTTCTGGCTTGTGCCTGAGCAGAGCTCCCCCAGTGGGAGTGCCCTGACCACCAGGGGCAATTCCTGCATTGAGCATCTGCCACCTGGTGGTCAGTGTGTGTCATAGTGACCAGTCATTCCCAGTCATTCTGCTGTTAGGGTCAATTTGCATATTACACTTTTATTATATAGGATTACATAGGATGGAGGCCTGGTGCATGGGTGGGGGCCAGCTGGTTTGCCCTGAAGGGTGTCCCGGATCAGGTTGGGGTTCCTGCTGGGGTGCCTGGCCAGCCTGGGTGAGGGGCTGATGGCTGTTTGCAGGCTGGCCACAGCCCCTTCAAGGTGGGTGTCCCCCCCCAGGGTGCATGGCGAGCCTGGGTGAGGGGCTGAGGGCTGTTTGCAGACTGGCCACAGCTCCCATTGACCCAACATCCCAGCAAGGCTGGCTGGAATCAGGTTTCTGGAGTTTATTTATTTTCTATAATTGAAACTTTGTTGCCTTGAGCAGAAGCCACAGCCTGGGTAGGCAGGCAGTTTCCTCGATTGCTGGTGAAATGAAGCTTCCTGTTTGCTTCAGCTCTATGGCTTCTATAATTGAAACTTTGTTGCCTTGAGCAGAGGCCACAGCTGGCCAAGGCAGGCAGTTTCCTCCATCGCTGGTACAATAGAAGCCTCCTGTTTGCTCTAGCTCCGTGGCTACTGGCCACCATCTTGGCTGGGTTAATTTGCATACAGTCACTCTGATTGGCTGGTGGGCATGGCTTAGGTGTGATGGAGTGCGGGTCAATTTGCATATTACTCTTTTATTAGATTAGATATGAAAATCAGATGAAAGGAACTCAACTCAGAGTATGTGTTAACAACTATATGTAATATAATACTATCAATAAATGATAGCCAAATACAAAAAACATATAGATTGCAATGAAGGAAAGCCTTCACTTTAGAATCATTTCATTTATAATTCATTATTCCTTTTTGCCAAGCCTGATTTTCCTGGAGATTTGACCTAAAGATAATAGCTAGGCAGTTCTATTTGGAAGATAGTTTGCTAGCAAACAAATACTCATGGTACATGGTATTATTTTATGTTAAGATGTGAGCTGAATGTGTGATTTTATTTATTGAATAAACATCAAAATCAAAACCCCTTTGATGTTATATATGGCAAGTGGTAAATAGACTCATTAGCTATGTTTAAAGTTCTATTCTAAACTTCAATGCTCTAAATTAAGATTTTGCTAATTTAATTTGTCACAATTTTGGCTGCATCTTTTTAGGTTTATCTCTTTTTTAAAGTGAATTAGGTAACCTGAATACATTAAGTATTGTTTGCTATATGTATGTTTATTATAAGAGAATTAACATATTACATATTCAACCAGGATGGGCCATTAAAATATATAACCACTATATACTAAAACATAATCACTAAAACATCTTAAACCAAGAGAAATAGTAGAGGCATTTGAGAATTTATCGAAACATGGGTCTGCAGTTTATTGCCATGGATGAGAACTGAAGTTGTGTGAGTGGGTAAGATTATCAAGAAGAAAGTCATGAAGCAGGGAGGTGGAAAGTGGATGGAAACTTAATGAAAATATTTCTAACTGGGTGCTGAAGGCAGGAGGCAAAGCTTAGGAAACCAAAGGACAAGCCAGGGAATTAGGGGTGAACTGAAGGAGGTGCAAAGAAACAGGCACTGAGGCTTTGAGGCTTAAAAGACTAGAGAGAAGGTGGCATCTGAGCAAGTCAGCCCAACACCTGTCCACAATTCAGACACCTCCCCTAACACATTTATATGTCCTCTTTCAACAGACTGAAAAAAGGATATAATGTTGGTTTTTCTGAGAAGCTAACACAAAAAGTGACAACATAGAAACCACACCTTCTAGAGGTTTCTATAAGGTTTTCTTTCTTAAAGATGTGTCAGTATACCTTTAAGGTTGACTTTCAAAATAAAAATTTATGTATGTATATGTCATACATACATACAAAACAAATAAGGCATTTCCTTTATATATAAGAGTAATATAAATATACTAGGGGCCAGGTGCACAAAATTTGTGCACTGGAGAGAGGTCCCTCAGCCCAGCCTGCACCCTCTTGCAGTTTGGGACCACTCAGGAGGATGTGTCTGCCTGCCTGCAGTCAGATATCCCTCTCACAGTCTAGGGCTCTCACAGTCCAGGACCCCTTGCTCCTTACCACCTGCCTGCAGCAGAGGCAGCAGAGGCAGGAGAGGCTCCCGTCACTGCCACTGCGCTTGCCAACTGTGAGCACAGCTTCTGGCCGAGTGGCGCTCCCTCTGTGGGAGTGCCCTGACCACCAGGGGGCAGCTCCTGCATTGAGCATCTTCCCTCTGGTAGTCAGTGTGTGTCATAGTGACTGGTCATTCTGCAGGTTGTTCTGCTGGTCTATTTGCATATTGGGGTTTTATTATATAGGATATGTGAATATATGTGTGTGCATGTGTGTATCTAATCTAATAAAAGAGTAATATGCAAATTGATCCTCACTCCATTATACCAAAGCCATGCCCACCAGCCAAGCCACACCCACCAGCCAATCAGAGCGACTGTATGCAAATTAACCCAGCCAAGATGGCAGCCAGTAGCCACGGAGCTAGAGCAAACAGGACGCTTCTGTTGCACCAGCGATGGAGGAAAATGCCTGCCTAGGCCAGCTGGGCTTCTGCTCAAGGCAATAAAGTTTCAATTATAGAAGATAAATAAACCCCAGAAACCTGATTCCAGCCAGCCTTGCTGGGATGTTGTGTCAATGGGAGCTGTGGCCAGACTGCAAACAGCCCTCAGCCCCTCACCTAGACTGCCCAGGCACCCCAGGGGGGGGGGGACACCTACCTTGAAGGGGCTGTGGCCAGCCTGCAACAGACACCAGCCCCTAACCCAGGCTGGTCAGGCACTACAGTAGGGACCCAAACCCTGAAGGGGCTGTAGGCAGCCTGAAAATGGCTCACCCAGGCTGGCCACACCTCCATGGGATGAGGGTCCCCACTGTGGGCTTGGCCAGCCTACAAACAGCCATCAGCCCCTCACCCAGGCTGGCCAGGCATGTCAGCAGGTGGACATCCCCTGAGGGGTCTCAGACTGCGA
This sequence comes from Murina feae, assembly GCA_004026665.1. Taxonomy (NCBI): domain Eukaryota; kingdom Metazoa; phylum Chordata; class Mammalia; order Chiroptera; family Vespertilionidae; genus Murina; species Murina feae. The sequence continues at coordinate 9,751 of PVJC01055421.1, forward strand.
GAGGGCACAGGCTAGGCTGAGGGACCCCCGAGTACACAAATTTTTGTGCACCGGGCCCCTAGTATATATATATGAAGGAAAATGTCTTATTAAGGAACATTCCATGGCCAGAATAAAACTCAAGAAGTGACAAAAAGATAAGTGAGTATTCAAAAGTAGGTAACTTCAGTGTGTGACATTATGGTATGCTTAGTAATGTCCCACAAAGATATCCACGCTCAAATTCCTGGCATCTGTAAATATTACTTTACTAGGGGCCCGGTGCACAAAAATTTGTGCACTCAGGGTGGAGGGAGTCCCTCAGCCCGGCCTGTGCCCTCTCACAGTCTGGGACCCCTCAGTGGATGTCCTATGATGGCCCCAGTCTGCCAGGCGCCTTTTGTGTGTGTGTGTGTGTGTGTGTGTGTGTGTGTGGCCACTGGGGACCTGCCCCCAGCCGCATCAGAG